>QRDG01000010.1:0-101470 GCA_012064385.1 Puccinellia tenuiflora
CACTAGTGGAAACAGGGGCTTCGGTTTGGCCCTTCCGTCCCGGTTCCCTTACGGACCGGTACCAATCGTGGCACTAGTCCCGGTCAATTGGTCCCAGGGCGCCCGCCAGGACCAGTCCCGATTCGTAGGGGACCTACCGTCCCGGTTCGTGTTACGAACCGGTGACAAAGGGATGCGGGAGGAGGCGACAGAGGTGGGACCAGCCCGGACAATGCACTGTCCCGGTTCTATTTACAGACCGGGACTAATGGAGGGACTTTAGTACCGGTCCTTGTTACGGACCGGGACTAAATATATTCTATATCATCTTCCACCCCCCGACCCGGCCGTGGCCAGGCCGTGGCCATTTTTTAGCTCCGGGTTCATCTCCATTTTCTTAACCCTTGCTCCTACCAACCACGAGTTCGGCCCCTATTTTCTCCACCATTTGTCAAGTTTGGCGGCACCTCATCTACCCGACGGTTAGCACTCCGGTGTTCCTTTTTTAGCTCATTTTGGTGCTACTTAGCAAATTTTATTTTTCTAGTGCTAGCAAGGTGTTTGATGAAATGCCTAAGTAAGAGATTTCATTTTTTTTACATGCAATTTTAGCTCAAATTAAAGTATAATGTATTGGGTTTACAGTTGTCCGGTGACCATCTTTACCATCGTCGATCGCCCGCGCCATCCCGTCGCCGGCACCTCCTCGGTGAGTCTTGTTTTTATCCCTTTTTAACTTATTGATATACTTTAGATGCATGTATATTATCTTACTTTTTTTATATGTATAGTGTGTCATGGTTTTGATATCCGTCCCCGTCGGTCCTCGTCCGGTCTATAACGATCCGGATGTCGTTGTTGAACCGGAAATTCCAACCGACCCTATCATCGAGTTTTTTGAAAATGAAATTAATGATTTGAAAGCAAAACTGGAAAGAAGTGAAAATCTCCGTCTCCAAACCCTAGAAGAGAAGATGAAATTGGAGCTCCATATTGCCGACATCGTCGATGAGCACAAGATCAAGATGGATGCAATGCGCTTGAAGATTAGAAAAATTAGAAATTATGCCATTCATAAAGAGGCTTGGTATCATTATGGTGTTGGTTCGATAGTTATCATAGTTGTGATTTTTATCGCATTTGTTGTTGGGCTTAAATTCTTTAGATAGTTGTATGTTAGTTTGAACCAATGTATGTTTGTGAGACTATATGTATTACATTTGGTTATTTGCTCTACTTTGGTTTGAATGTGATGAACTTATATATTAATTCACTTTATCACTGTTATATATTGAAGAAATAGTGTTAATGGTTTTTTATATTTTATTTATATAATGCAGATGAGTCAGATGAGTCGGCAATGGATGTACAGTGACCGACGTTATCCCGACTTTATTAATGGCATGCATTATTTTCTCCAAGTGGCTGAGAAAAACAAGCCGCCAAATGGTTTTATTTCATGTCCATGTAGTGTCTGCAAGAATACTCAGGACTACTCTACCTCACAAACCATTCACGTCCACCTGTTGAAGTCCGGTTTCATGACCGGTTATAATTGTTGGACCAAGCATGGAGAAAGAGGAGTTATAATGGAAGACAATGAGGAAGAAGAGGATAATGACAACTATCCTATGTTCACTGATCACGGTGGTACATCAATGGGGGAAGATGAAGCTGAAAAAGAGCCCATTGTTGATGAGCCCGATGACGATCTTCGTCGGGCCATTCTTGATGCGAAGATAAATTGTGGAAGTCAAAACGAGAGGTTGAAGTTGGAGAGAATGTTAGAGGATCACAACAAATTGTTATACCCAAATTGTGAAGATGGGCAGAAAAAGCTGGGCACCACACTGGAATTGCTGCAATGGAAGGCAGAGGAAGGTACTTCTGACAAGGGATTTGAAAAATTGCTGAAAATAATAAAGAAGATACTTCCAAAAGATAACGTATTGCCCCCCAGTACGTACGAAGCAAAGAAGGTTGTCTGCCCACTAGGATTAGAGGTGCAGAAGATACATGCATGCATCAATGACTGTATCCTCTACCGCGGCGAGGAGTACGAGAATTTGAATGCATGTCCGGTATGCGGTGCATTGAGGTATAAGATCAGGCGAGATGACCCTGGTGAAGTTGAGGACGAGGCGCGCCCCAGGAAGAGAGTTCCTGCGAAGGTGATGTGGTATGCTCCTATAATACCACGGTTGAAACGTTTGTTCCAAAACAAACAGCATGCCAAGTTGTTGCGATGGCACAAGGAAGACCGTAAGAAAGACGTGATGCTCAGACACCCTGCTGATGGGTCGCAGTGGAGAAAAATTGACAGAGAGTTTCCGACATTTGCAGATGACGCAAGAAACTTAAGATTTGGTCTAAGTACAGATGGCTTTAATCCCTTTGGAGAGCAGAGCTCCAGTCATAGCACCTGGCCTGTGACTCTATGCATCTATAACCTTCCTCCTTGGTTGTGCATGAAGCGGAAGTTCATTATGATGCCAGTACTCATCCAAGGCCCGAAGCAACCCGACAACGACATTGATGTGTACCTGAGGCCATTAGTTGAAGAACTTTTACAATTGTGGCGCGAAGAAGGTATACGTGTTTGGGATGAGCACAAACAAGATGAATTTGACCTACGAGCATTGCTGTTCGTGACCATCAATGATTGGCCAGATCTTAGTAACATATCAGGACAGTCAAACAAGGGATACAATGCATGCACACACTGTTTAGGTGATACTGAAAGTATATATCTGGGAAACAAGAATGTGTACCTGGGGCATCGTCGGTTTCTTCCGGAAAGGCACAACGTAAAAAGGAAAGGCAAGCATTTCAAAGGTTTGCCAGATCACCGGCCAAAGCCTAGACGGCCTACTGGGGATGTTATATATATGATATGGTAAAGGATTTAAAATTAATCTTTGGAAAGGGTCTTGGCGGACAATCTGTTCCAAATGATGCTGACGGACACGTGCCGTTGTGGAAGAAGAAATCTATATTCTGAGAGTTACCCTATTGGAAAATCCTAGAGGTTCAGTCTGCAATCGACGTGATGCACGTGACGAAAAATCTCTGCGTGAACCTACTAAACTTCTTGGGCGTGTATGGGAAGACGAAAAATACACCGGAATCACGGCTGGACCAGCAACATTTGCACGAACGAGACAACCTGAATCCAGAGAAGTATCAAGGTCCTGCCAGCTCGGCTAAACAGTATCAAGATCAAGGTCTTTTTGAAGTACTAAACAGTATCAAGGTCCCGTCAGGCTTCTCGTCGAATATAAAGGGAATAATTAACATGACAGAGTTGAAGTTTCAGAACCTAAAGTCTCATGACTGCCACGTGATTATGACACAATTACTTCCGATTGCACTGAGGGGGCTCCTGCCGGAAAATGTTCGAGTACCCATTGTTAAGCTATGTGCATTCCTCAATGCAATTTCTCAGAAGGTCATCAATCCAGTAACTCTGCCGGATTTACAGAAGGAAGTGGTCCTATGTCTTGTCAGCTTCGAGTTGGTGTTCCCACCCTCCTTCTTCAATATTATGACGCACCTCATAGTTCATCTAGTCGAAGAGATTTTCGTTCTCGGTCCCGTATTTCTACACAACATGTTCCCCTTTGAGAGGTTCATGGGAGTCCTAAAGAAGTACGTTCATAACCGTGCTAGGCCAGAAGGAAGCATATCCAAGGGCTATGGAACAGAGGAGGTCATTGAGTTTTGTGTTGATTTTATTCCTGACCTCAAGGCAATCGGGGTTCCTCAATCACGCTATGAGGGGAGACTGCGGGGAAAAGGCACGCTGGGAAAGAAAGCAATAATATGTATGGACGGGCATTCTTATAGTCAAGCACACTACACGGTTCTACATAATTCCAGCTTGGTGGCTCCGTATATCGAGGAACATAAGAATATTCTACGTTTGAACTTCCCAGAGCAATCTAAATATTGGATTGATGAAGAACACGTGAAGAATTTCGGAGGTTGGTTGCGAACACGTCTCTTTAATGACAGCACTGTTGGAGAACAGCTATACTTGTTGGCCAATGCACCATCTTCGACTATATTGACTTATCAAGGGTATGAGATAAATGGAAATACATTTTACACGGCCAATCAAGATAAAAAGAGCACCAACCAAAACAGTGGTATCCGCTTTGATGCAACAAACAGCAATGGGCAAAAGGACACATATTATGGTTACATAGAGGAGATATGGGAACTTGAATATGGACCATTTTTTAAAGTCCCTTTGTTCAAGTGCAAATGGTTCAACCTGACAGGCGGGGTACACGTAGACCCGAAGTACGGAATAACTACAGTGGATATGCAGAATCTTGGATACGACACCGAACCATTCGTCCTAGCCAGTGAAGTGGCTCAGGTTTTCTATGTGAAGGACATGTCTAGCAGACCGAAGAAAAGAAAAGATAAGCAAGCAGTGAATGCATCGTACGACGTCGAGCCAAAGCGCCACATAGTTCTTTCAAGGAAAAGAAGCATCGTGGGAGTGGAGGACAAGACAGACATGTCAGAAGATTACAATAAGTTTGATGAAATTCCCCCCTTCACAGTGAAAATTGACCCAACCATCGCGTTGAATGATGAAGATTGTCCATGGATACGACGCGATAAGAAGAAAAAATGACAGACACGAAGAAGTGTTGAATGATGTTGATGTATTGTGGTCATTTGTAATAATGTATGAGATATTTATTTATCCTAACTTGTTCTATACATATGTGTAATAATTGGTAGAATTTTGTTTTGACTGTTAAAAAGTTGAGGGTTTTTCATTAAATATTTAAAATGTTAAATATATTTATCCTAACCTCGGATTTTATTAGTACAACGGTTTACTCAACTCATCTATTTAAATGTTCAATATATATAACATATTCATATTTACATTTGGAAACATGTAAAGTTTATAAAATATGAACATTTGAAAACATTCATAAAATGAAGAAAAAAATACAAACGGCCGTTTAGTCCCGGTCCGTGGCTACAACCGGGACTAAAGGCCATTTTCGGGCCGCTGCGAAACTTAGCGCGCCAAAAAGCCCACCTTTAGTCCCGGTCCGTGACACCAACCGGGACTATAGGGGTCTTTAGTCCCGGTGGTGTCACGGACCGGGACTAAAGGCCGATTTGAGCCTACTTGGTCCCTCTCCGCGGATTTCTTCCCCATTTTTGCCGCCAGGCCCAAGACGCAGACGCCTCCGGGCTCCTCTCACGCGACGACGCCGCCAGGCTGCCAAAATCTGGCCGCCGCCGCCGCCGCCGTCGCTCGCGTCCCTCTTCCTCGCCGCCGTCCCCCGCGCGCTCCGCCTAAGGTACGGCCCTCTCAAACTCTAGATCGGCGCGGCGGTGGTCCGATGGCACGAACCCTAGCTAGAATCGGCGGCGGCGGTGGTCCGATGGCACGAACCCTAGCTAGAATCGGCGGCGGCGGTGGTCCGGTGACCTTAAATCGGCGGCGGGGACAGTTCATAGATCGGAAAGGACATTACATTACTTAGTTCATTACATTTACTTAGGGGGGGAGGGGGAGGTCCTAGCTAGTCCTCGTCGCCCTCCTCGTCGGAGAGGACGACGTACGGTGGTGCCTCCCACAGATGCGCAGGCGGCGGCGGCGGCTGCTGCTGCTGCTCCATGGGGACGTCCCGCGGCGGCGTCCCTGGCTCCTCCGGGATGGCGTCCTGGGGCGGCGGCGGCGGCGGCAGCTGGGGCACAGTCGTGAATACCCACGACTGCCCGAACAGCTCCGGTGGGAATCCCACCGGCTCCTGGTACTCCTCCTCCGGCGGGTCGTAGGCCTCCTCCTCCTGGGCGAGGGCCTGCACCCAGTCCAGCCCCGGCTGTCCCTGTGGCGGAGGCGGGGGTGGAGGCGGTCCCTGCGGCGGCAGACCGTGCGGCGGCGGCGGCGGCAGTGCGTCCTGCACCACCATCTCCCAGCGGCGGCGCTCGTCGTCGACGAAGGCCTGCCGGGACGCCGCCATGGCTGCCTTCAAGGCGTCGTCGATGTCGTCGTCCTCGTCCATGGGGGCGGCCTCGCCGTCGGAGTCGACCTCCAACCATTGGTCGAGGTCGTCCATCCCCTCCGGGAGCGCCGGGTACTCCGTGCGCTCCACCGGCGGCACCGGGGCCGGCGCGAAGTAGCTCCGGCGGCGCTCGTCGTGCTCCTCCCGGAACCATTGGTCCCAGTAGGGGGAGCCCGGCGCGTACGCCGGGTCGTCGAGGAGGTGATTGGGGAGGAGGCTGCGCCGGCGTGCGATCTCCACCGCCCTGGCCGTGGGGTCGGTCGGGATCGGCGGCACCGGAATCCGTTGCGGATTCAGGTGCCAGTTGTCCGGGAGGTGGACGTCCGACCAGCGCACCGGGACGGCGTTCTCCCAGTGCCACTGCGCCTCCTCCACCCGGACGTACCGGCGGTAGCGCGTCTTCTTGGCGGCCGGCCCGCCGGCCTGCGGACAGGCACGACGCGGGCCCGCGCCGACGATGCCCACTCCGCGCGGCGCCGACGATGGTGGTGGTGGAGGAGGAGCAAGGGGAGGCAGTCCAGCGCCCCGGCGACGGCCGGAGCGGCCAGAGCCCGAGCCGCCGGACTCGGACTGGTGCTTGCCGCCTGGCCACCACCGCTTCGACATTGCTCCGGCGAGGGCGAGGGCTAGGGCTAGGACTAGGGCTAGTTCGATGGAGTGTGGGGAGGGCGGCGGGGCTAGCTGTGTGAGGTCCCATCGCGCACGGCCGGGGTTTAAAAAGGACGGGGGCCGCGTCCACCGTGGCCAGCATTGACTGCGGGACGGGAAGCCGAGGAGGCCGTCCAGTCGGTGGCAGGTGGGCCAGGAGCATTGACTGCGGGCTCGGACGGTTGGGTGGCGGGGGAGACGAGGGAACATGGCGGTCGGGTGGCGGTTCCCACGCGCGACGTGGCCGAGTGGGCTGACCGTGCGGCGGTTGGGTGGCGGGGTGGCCGGGTCGCTGGCCGGTGGGCCAGCCTTGACCACGCGCTACTGGCCAGTGGGTGGACGCGGGGGCTGGATTTTTCTAAGGGACCAGCCGCTACTGGCCAGGTGCCGGGCAGGGTGCTGATTTTTCTAAAGGACCAGCCGCTAGCCAGGTGCCTGGCCCTATTTTTTTTTAGGACCAAGGGCTGTCATTTTATGTGACAAGTTGCACAATGCCACCCCTAATTATTTTGGGGTGTCATTTATGTGTAATTCTATGTCAAAAAAATTACAAACACATATAATTGATTGCAGGTACATTGAGCTATGGCGGACATTCCCTTAATTAGAGACGAGGAGCATGAAGATAAAATGCAACGAATAATCTATGCGAGTGCCCGTGAAGAAGGCGGTGGAGATGATGATGGACAACAAGAGCTTGTTTGATGTCATGAAAGAGTAATTTAAATTCTTATCACATTACTATACCGACCTCTCTTTCATTCATTTCGTGATATCAAGTAATTAATTAATAACAGATGTTTTGTTCTTTCTTTGTCGAGTAGAGCATGGCAGACATTCGTCAAGGAAGTACCCGGTAAATGGCACGAGAAGCTGGTATGGACTCTGAACCAAGTAAGTAGTACTATACCTATATCCATGAATTAATGTAGTTTGCAATACCATTACCAAACTTAATGTGTTGAATTCTATTCTCGAACAGTGGTGTCTGGAACAGCCAAAAGGGACCCTCTTATGTGGGTACTACGTTTGCGAGTACATTCATAGGATGACTTATGAAAAATTCGAAAATCGAAGAAACGCAGAGGTACGTAATTATACATTGTTCACAAGTTTTTTTTGACAAAATAATATGCATATCAATTGTGTGGAGTTTCATTCATAATTGTTTAATTTTCTCCTTCTTTTAAAGATTGCAAGGAAGCGGGCCGGCCTCCTACCAGATGACCGTATAAGAGCAATTGGGGAGGAGCTGGCGGGATTTCTTCTTGATGATGTCATACCTGAAAATTCAGAGCACTATTATCTACATATATAAATGTACTATGATTTCATGCATGTATAATTAATGCATTTGATTACTTTGTGTACGGAAACGTGACGACAAATTCATGTGTTACAATTAATTTGTAAGTGTGTTATATATATGCATCAACGTGTGATCATAGTACAATATAATTTATATCGACGTATCGACGTGTTTCCGAACTATCCAAAACCCCGGCACTAAACACAGTACACGACACCCGGTCCGTGCAATTCTGAAAAAAATTATAAAAGAAAAAAAAAGGCCTAACGGTAGTCCCGGTCCGTAACACGGACCGGGACTAAAGACATCCAGCCCGCGGGCTCGCCCGTGGCCACGTGGGAGGCACTCTAATCCCGGTTCGTAGCCAACCGGGACTATAGGGGGGGGGGGGGGGGCTCTAGTCCCGATTTGGTAGTCCGGGTTGCCCAGCCGGGACTAGAGGCCGTCTGGAACCGGGACTACTGCCCCGTTTTCCACTAGTGACCTTACACTAAAACATGTTTACATACATATGGAACAAAAAAGGCTAAAACATCTTACATTTGATACAGAGGGAGTACTAAATAAAAATACAAGGAGACTCTGTACGTTGTATGCCGTGCCTCTGCTGTTTGAAGTTAACACCACGTAAGCAGCATAAGGACGAGAGTTGTTCGTTTTACTGACAATATAGCTAGGTACCGATGGTTTCCCTAGAAATGTCCGTCTTTGTCAGTGCTGCAGTAGAAAAGTTGTCTTCATGATTCAGTATGACTTGATCACTCCATGCTGATATATCTGTAACGTAAGTAAAGATGCTTATATTGCTGCATTAGAAAAGTTCTCTTCTTTTCATCCTCTTGTACATCATGATTCTTCTGTAGTTCTGTGTGAGATTGCTCAAAAACCTCCATCCTGAATCTTTCTGTTTGTACTTGGAAAAAGTCAAGTGGCCCCGATTAGATGTGACGACATTGACCTAGAGGTTGATCTCCAATCCTTTTCGGCTAGCCATACAAATTTCCCTATGAAGTATCTCGGACGTCCCCTTTCGGTGATGCGGCTACGAAAAGTACATTTCCAACTGTTGGAGGATAAGGTGACCGGCAAGCTTATCCCATGGGAGGTGAGACATGTCAACATGGCCGGCCGTTCTACCCTCGTTAAGACGGTGCTCACTAGCATTTTCATTTACTTCATCGCCGTTCTTGATGTGCCTCTGGAGGTCCTCCTAAATATTTGATAGCATTCGACGAGCCTACCCCTAGTACAGAATCCCACATCAGAGCCGGCCCCAGGGCCTTGTTAAACATTATATAGAACGTGTTGTAGATGATCTCCTGTATATGTACAAGTCCTTGACCTATACGACAAGGCAACCTGTAATTGTCCAACGCATATAAATATACACCAGAGTGACCCAATCAGGGTATCGCCGCATCATAAGTTTTTCATGGTATCAAAACAAGGTCTTCCCAGATCACATCTGTCATGAGCTTCCCTTCCTCTTCCTCGGCAATGCCCATGGCGACTATGGGTTCATCTCTCAGTGGAATCGTGACTGAGAAGCTTATGAGGGAGAACTACCTCATCTGGCAATCCCAGGTCCTGCCGGAGATCCGTGGTGCCCAACTCATGGGTTTCCTCGACGGGTCTGCCACTAAACCATCGAAGGAGATCGACGAGAAGGATAAAGACGGCGCTACAGTTACGATCCCCAACCCTGCCTACTCGCGATGGATTGCTCAAGATCAATATGTTCTTGCATACCTCCTCCGGAACATGACGAGAGGGGTGCTTACACAGCTGGTCGGTGTGACTAGTTCCGCTACTGTGTGGAAGAAGGTGACGGAGATGTTTTCGTCGCAATCAAGTCTCGGGTCGTGCATCTTCGTATTGCTTAGGACTGCATTTATGAATACCAATCTTCCACCTAAGGATAGCAATTTGCCTCTCCAACTAACCAAACGTGCTTCGAACTTCTCTTCAACGTGCTTCCATTCGGCATTAGTCAGTCTCCTATAGTGAATAGGTATCCCTAAATACCTAATCGGGAACTGACCATGCTCGCATCCGAATAGATCAGCATATTGGGTCGCAAATTCCTGGGCTTCACCAAAACAAAACAATTCGCTTTTATGGAAATTTATTTTTAGACCTGACAATTGCTCGAACGCTGATATAATCAACTTCATGTTCATCGCTTTCTCAAGGTCATGTTCCATAAACAGAATTGTGTCGTCGGCATATTGGAGGATAGAGATGCCGCCATCAACCAAATGTGGGATGACTCCCTCAATTTGTCCATCCAATTTAGCCCGCTCAATCATGACCGCTATCATATCAGCCACTATATTAAATAGTATCGGCGATAGAGGGTCCCCTTGCCTTAGACTTTATTTGTTTGGAAGTAATGACCAATATCATTATTGACGTTGATAGCCACGCTACCTCCACTAACAAAGTTTCGGATCCAGGTATACCATTCATCCGAAAAGCCTTTCATTCGTAGGGTCTGTTGGAGAAACTTCCAATTGACCTTGTCATAAGCCTTTTCGAAATCAATCTTAAAAATCACACCATTCAATTTCTTCCGGTACATCTCGTGAACGGTCTCATGAAGTATGACTACACCATCTAGGATATTCCTCCCTTGCATAAAAGCAGTTTGTGTAGGTTTAACAACATGATCCGTGACCGAGTTTAACCGAATGGTCACCACTTTGGTGAAATTTTTGAAATTAACATTAAGGAGGAAAATAGGTCTATATTGTTGGATCCTTTCTGCCTCGAACATTTTAGGTAACAAAATAATCTCGCCAAAGTTGAGGCAAAAAAGCTCTAGCTGCCCTGCATGCAAAGCGCTGAACATAGCTAGCACGTGTGATTTAATGATATCCCAGAAGTTTTGGTAAAACTCAGCATGGAATCCATCCGGACCTTGGGCCTTATTATGTTCCATTTGGAAAATAGCTTTTCGTAACTCTTCTTCGGTGAAGGGTGGAGTAAGAAAAGTGTTCTCCTCATCGGAAACCTAAGGTATATCCTCTATTCGAGACTCGTCAAGAGAGAAGTTTACTTCTTCCGGAGCCCCGAATAATCCCTTGTAATACTTAGTGATGTATCTTTTTATCTCTTCCTGTCCCTCAATCAGGTCGTCTTCTTGATGAAGTGAATGAATAAATTTCTTTCTATGTCGTCCATTGGCGACATTATGAAAGTATCTTGTATTCGAATCACCTTCAAGAATGAACTTAGCCTTTGATCGTTGGTACCATTTGATTTCCTCCTCACGTAATACTTTGGCTATACACGCATTCGATTGATTTTTAAGTTCAATCTGTTGCGTGGATAGCGGCTAACTTTCCGCGATCTCTTCGAGTTCATCAATAACGGCCGACAGACGATCCTTTTCTTTTTAAAGAATCCTAGTTATGCGGCGTGCCCATCCACGTAGGTAGGTGCGCATATTCTGCATTTTATTATTCCACCTTTGTATAGGGGTACTGCCGCCAACTGGTTTCTTCCAAATCTCTTTAACTATTTCATCGAAACCCTCACGATGCAACCAACCCAATTCAAATTTAAATTGGTGTTTCGCGTGTGGGCTCGGCGATACTGTGATCAAAAGAATCGGGGCGTGATCCGATAGGGCCTCTATGCATTCAATAGCGTGTACACCAAAGGGTATTTGGATTCCCAATCGGTGTCCATTAGTACACAATCCAACTTTTCGTATGTTGGCTCAGGAAGGCTGTTTGCCCAAGTGAACTGCCTACCCGTCATGTGTACCTCTCTTAAGTCCAAACTTTCAATGACAGCATTGAATAGAAAAGGCCAATGACCATCGAATCGACCTCTGCTCTTCTCGTGCCGGAATCTTAGCATATTAAAGTCCCCTCCTATTAAAATAGGGTGTGGATTATCTTTAGCAAGATTCACCAATTCACGGAGAAAAGTAGCTTTATGTTCTTCCTGGGCTGCACCATAAACAGCGACCAAACTCCATATGAAAAATTATCACCTTTGTTCCGGATGTGAAACTTGATGTGAAAATCCTCATTCGAAGCCGCCAATACATCCATAGAGTTTGAGTTAACGCCAAGTAAGATACCCCCAGATCTACCACGGGGTGGGTGACAGTACCAGTGAAAATCCATCCCGCCTGAAATACGGTTAAGGACACTCACTGGAAAATCCCGTCTACCCCTTTCCGAGATTGCCACAAAGTCCAAATTATGATCCCGAATACACTGAGCAATATGTAGATGTTTAGCCAAGTCACCAAGAACTCTGCTATTTATGAACATGCCATTCACCGGGAAACTTTTGGAGATTTGGCCGGTTTAGCCGACTTGCGTGACCTTTTAATTCTTTTTTGCGGAAGCGTTTTTAGATTTCCGACCAGAAGCTTGCAGGTCGTAAATAGACCCTAGCCCTGACTCATCTAATTCCACCTCCGACACCTCTCCCACTAGATGAGATAAAAGCTGGCCATCGACATTGTCAGTCGCCTCATCCTCATCTAATGGTGGAGCAATCGGTTTAATCAAGACATTATGAGTTGCCCGTGTTCGGTCAACCTCCATATGCCTTAAAGCATTTGCCGAAACCAAAACTTCCTTATCATTTCTTTCTAAGGTAACACCAACATTAAACAGTCTAGACGATAACTGTGGAGTAGAAAAAGAAGCAAATGACTTTGATTTAGTATAAGCTGAGCATTTTGCAACGCCTGACGACGCATTGCCTTTAGCCACCGCATGGCGGGTGCTCCGTCTTAGCGTAGGCGCGGCAGCAGGTTGCGGGTTGGCCAGCAGTACCAAACAAGAGTGTAAGGCTGGAGTAGATACCCCTTGCATGCTTGGTACCGGCGACGCCGTCCGCACTGGAGATGTCGATGACGATGCAGAGCCCCCTGCTGCGGTGTCGACGAAGGTGTCGCAGGAGCCAGCCCCGAGGGCGTTGCCGAGGTTGGCCCAACCACCGCGACGACTAGCGAGGCAGCATGCCCAGCTGGCGAGGCCGGTCTAGGAGCGGCGGATGGAAAGGCCAGCCCAGCAGCGCGTCCAGGCTGAGTGCTGCTGCTGCAACGTAGTGGTGACCTTGGAGTGCTCGTACGATGGTGAAGCAGCAGAAGTAGAACCCCTCCACAGCAGCAGCGCACCCCATCTTTGTAGGAGCTGCCAAACGCAGCTCCTTTCTTCTACCTCTAGCTGTCTCTCACAGCTCACAATGAAGACACAAGTATTTTGGTGAGTTGCTGCCTCGCGCAGCCTAACTCTTTTCTCCTTCTATTTCTCTTAACTGAAACAAGCGTACACACTTCCTTAAATAGACCTACACACGCACACATCGGCAGCCCACTCTGGCCGCTAACAGCACGCACCCATGAACTCACGCCATACTCCACTAACCAGTAACAAACCCATGCACAAAGCTAGCTACATGCATGCCTACGACTTGGACTTCAGATAACTAACTTGAATGCAACAAACTCATCCGGCTACTACTTGTACAGAACCTTGACTTCAACTTCTTGTGCAGTGCCATCTCACACGACACCAGGCATCTCGCCATCTATGTCGCATCGCACGACCATCTCCGGCATCTCACCTTGCATCTCAGCTAAACCAAAACTCCTCCGCAAGTACCAACCGCACGCCATGCTGCATCACCTAAACTAAATGCAGATACATGAATCAAGATTATGGCTAACATTGTCCCCCCTAATCTTGATTCCCTAATCTTCGATGCGGATCACCCGCAGCCACCTGCCGTAGACGACGCCATAGTGCTGTTCACCACGTCATCTTGCCGCACACAACAGTCACCTCTTGACATGGACGACGCCATCGCAGCGCCGGTCACCACGCCTTGTACTCCTAGCAGCCTCACGCCGCAACCAGCCGCTGGCAGCATCGCGCCGCCAACGGCCTCCACCTCGCGTTGACGCACTCCACCTCACATGGCAGCCGCCGTGCCGCCGCCGCCTCGGATCTTCAGGCTCTGATACCAGATGTTGGGGCTGCATCTCGCAGCCCCTCTTCTTCTACTACCTCTAGAACTCTCAACCTCTCTTGTTTCTCTCTCTAACACAAGTACACACACGCATGCATATACACCAAGAGAGGAACACTCTTACTTTGCAACGAGACACTCCTCCTTGGTGACAACAGAGACTACATTGTTTTGCTCAGCCCTCACGGCTTGCCTTTTCTCATTAACTGAATGAAGTATTTATACAATGACTCTCAACTTCTTGTGCAGTGCCATCTCACACGGCACCAGGCATCTCGCCATCTACGTCGCATCGCACGACCATCTCCGGCATCTCACCTTGCACCTCTGCTGAACCAAAACTCCTCCGCAAGTACCAGCCGCACGCCACATCACCTAAACTAAATGCAGATACATGAATCAAGATTATGGCTAACAATCTTCCCGCCAGCCCGGACACGAGGGTGAGGGTTGAGTGGCGTGACCGCCATCCCACGAAGAAGTGCATGCACTGAATCCACCAGCGTATTACCCCGTCCATTTTTTCAAAAGCGTATGCCCACGACGAAGAGGTTGGAGGTGGAGGAGGGACGGCGGCAGCTATGGTTGATTGGGTTGCGTTCAATCCATCAACTCACATAGCTTTCAAGCATCCTCTTCTCCTCTAGTATGGCCACCAAACTAACTTAGCGAGGAACATCACAACACAATCTGGGGCAACAGTACGTACTACTTGCTTTACCTAAATCGATAGCACTTAAACGTTACTTCGTAGCTATCCAAAATTAATTGTTGCGCCGTGGTCCCAGCAACGATCCTTGCACGGGATGCTATCAACAGATTAATGTATACAATATATCTTCTGGTTTATTTATAGCAAAATGCATGGATACCGGCAACTCAGTTAGATTAGTCTTGGGGCATGCTGCATTCTTGTTTAGGGACATGGAATGGAGGTTACGAGAGACTGTTTGTTGCCTCCACACTTGGCTTAATTGGTTTCCTTCTTTGGCCAGCCCTCCTAGCTAACAAACTTTACACACACATCAAGCACCGTATGACTTCTGTCCCTGCAAGCAACCATGCATATATATGCTGGAAAAACCTTCCCTTCTCTCAGTCTCTGCAAAGTGTCTCTCTTTCTCTATTCTCTTCTAACGCGAACACATTCCTCCGCTCGCTCGCGGAGGTCGATGACGGACAGGCGGTGCGTGGCGCTGGTGCTTGTGGTCTGGTTGGCGGTCGCGTCGGCGACACTTGGGCAGAGGCTGACAAGGAACAGGCATAATAATAATCTCACAAGAGGGAGTTTTCCCAAGGACTTCGTGTTTGGCACCGCCGCCTCGGCCTACCAGGTTAATTTAGCTACTCATTCTTCTTCCATATATGATTCGTGCAATGTGCTAACTGCAACTTTTAGAGTGATTATAGGGATTGAATTAGATATGAAGATTATGACACATAAATAATTGTTAGGAGTATGCATTATTGAACAAAAAATGGGCGCGAACGTAGCTTAATCTGTTCTATTAAAATTCTCAAAAACTTCTACGAGCTGTCCGGTGAAAATCCTAGGCAAATAGTCATGCAAATGTCTTCCATGAATTGCTTAGGAGATAAAAACTGCTGATGGTCAATAAAATAATCAAACTCACCCATCAAAATGTGGAAGTGACGATGATGCATCTGAAAAGGAATGTTGTTCCCCTAAGAGACTTGGGTGAGAAAAAAGCACAGAGAAAAAATTGGTAGCCTCACACATATGTTCATGTCCGAGTGCGACTTGATTGCGAGAGACCCCTTCTGATGAGTAAACTGGCATGACGATGACTACACATCTTTATCTTGTACAATGATCATATATATTTACTTCAGAAAAAGTCTATATCAGAAATCTTTTTATGCCGAGTAATTGGTTAGGTTGTCTTTTTTACAGCACTGTCAGAAATCATTAGCATAGCGATCAAAGTTAGCTTGTAACACAACTATTGGATTCAGTAACAGTAATATCTAGGGTTAATTGGATCTATGCCACTCAACTATTCACCACTTGGAGAAATTGATGTAGCCCAACCCAACGACATCACCATGTCAAGCATGCCAACAAATGCCAAGTCACCATGGACGTCAAAGGTGAACTCCATCCTCTTCGATATCTCATTTCCTACCCTTTGGAATGGTATGCTACTTGAGCATCCGCCCATTTGCCTTGCTAGGTTTGACACGATGGATACGAAGCCGATGGGAGGTGCCGAGGAAGCCCAAGAGTTGATTTCATCCAAGGCGTACGCGTGGATGAGGAGAAGGAAGCGTCATGGACAAGGAGAGGAAGAAGGAGGCGAAATCAGGCAGGCCGGCCTCCAGCCCGGCCTAGGCCGGCCCCCAGGCCGGCACCCCACCAGAGCCGGCCGGCCTCCCAGCCGGCCTAGGCCGGCCCCCAGGCCGGCACCCAACCAGAGCCGGCCGGCCTCCCAGCCGGCCCAGGCCGGCCCCCAGGCCGGCACCCCTCCAGACGACGCCGGCCTCCAGGCCGGCCCAGGCCGGCCACCAGGCTGGGCCCCCTACAGACGCCACCGGCCTCCAGGCCGGCCCAGGCCGGACCCCCACCTTTCAGCTCCTTTTGCACTAAGACTATAAATAGCTTTCCCCCTTTTCCATTTGAGGTAGAGAAGAATGAACTAGAGTTGAGCGTTGCTCCTTCCCGTGATGGGTTCCTCCGAGGAGGAGGATGAATCTCTTGTTGTAGCTACTCTTTCACTTAGGTGTCTCTAGTAGTGCAAACCAATCTTTCACTGCGGTGATTCTATTGGATCGGTGGACCGGCCGGTAAGAGAAATCGGTTTCATTAAGCGTGTTGTTGACTTGGGTTTTGGGATCCGGAGGCTGCTCCGTTGGGGGTTTGTTGCCGGGTGATTCTCCCTTGTAGGCTTCGCGAGTTATCCCCACGATTTGCCCTTTTTCCCCTCGTGTTCTTCGTTTCCACCTCCGTGTTCTTCGTGTTCATCCTCTTCCCCGCCTCAAATCCGTGAAGATCGGGCAACACCCTACAACATATGGTATCAGAGCAAGGGTTGCCACGGATTTGCCTTTGTTTCCACCCCCATATCCACAAAAATTTTCTTTGATTTTGCTAATTTCGAAAATTTCCACCAAAAATAGCCTCAAATTGCTTTTGGTTCGATCTGAGATTCTTGTGAGTTTTGGTAGGTTTTGATCCGTGGATCCATTGCTATACTTGTTGATCTACCTTCCTTTGCGTTCCCATGGCCAAATTCCTTTGATTTCCCCTCCGATTTGGTGTTTTTCGGGCCGTTTTCCGCCCAAAATCGCCCATTTTCGCGTCCCGGAGGGTAGTGTCGGCCGGCCTCCAGCCCGGCCTAGGCTGGCCTCTAGGCCGGACCCCCGGCAGAAGCCGCCGGCCTCCAGCCCGGCCTAGGCTGGCCCCCAGGCCGGTTCCCCTGCTGAAATTTTGTTTTGTCCATAACTTTTCACTCCGGACTCCGTTTTTGGTGATTTTCGTCTCTAATCGAAGCTACGGACAAGCTCTACATCACCACGGCGGTTGATCCATCATCTATTGCCACCATATTTCGTGAACAAGGAAGGGACATTCCACTCCAACGGGTGAAGATCGTCGACGAAAGGTATAACATCCCCGAACCTTCTCCCACCTTGCATCACTTGTTAGCCAAGTCATTTGTGCTTATCTTACCTATTGATACTAGCTCATCTATGATTGCTTGGGCTTTTCACACTTGATACCTCGTAGTGTTCCGAGCAAACCTTGTATGTGCTAGTTGATATAGTCCTTGTTGGCAAGCAAGTAAGAGGCAAAAGAGAAAAAAGAGTAAGAGGCCAAAAGAGAGCATATAAAAGAATCAAAAGAGAGAAAAGAAAAATAAAGATACTCATTGCCATATCTCTTGTAGGTCGCGCTAGCTCGATGAAAAATTCATAGGTGTGGTATCTTTGTGCAAATCTTGTAGCCCACCAATAAATTGCAATCGAGTTGGTTTCTCTCTTGTACTTGTGCGACCCGAGCTTTAGTCTTCGCTAGGTCCATCGCTAGCTCATTTTTGGTTGCACAAGTCCCACTTATCAAAGCGTGTGTTTCTATGTGTTTCACTCCTATCTTTTGAGATCGACTTATATTTGCTTTGTGGTCATCGTGGTTCTCTACTTGCCTTTACAATACCTTGGTTTCCGGTTGTTCCATTGGCTTTCCACAATTCATACCTATCCACTCATAAGCCGTGTGTGTTTTGGAGTTGCGTTTGGATCTTTGAAATTCAAGTCACCCGCATTCTTGTGTATCGGTTTCTCTTGGCATTGTCCACTAGTTCCAATACTATCTACTAGGTGAGGTTGGTTTCTTAGTCCCTTTCACCTCCACATATATATATACACTTGTCTTGTGATTGACCATGTCTAGTGAGAGCGGAGCATCCTATGGAGGCCATGATGATGAGAACATGATGAGCGACAACGACTTCGGCGCGCCAAGCATGGATGACCTCATGAGCGACAACGACTACGGTGCCCCAAGCATGGATGATATGGTGGACCTCGACATCGACGACACCCCCACGAGCATGGACTACATGGCGGAGAACCACCACTACAACGACTACGATGCCGCAATTGTCCACGACTTGGAGAGCTACATCGACTTCGAGCCCACAAGCGTCAACTCCATGGTGGACCACTACTCCGACTACAACTACAATGAGGTGGTGGAACCCTACATCGACTACGGCTCCTCAAGGCACGTCAAGGAGCTTCCCCGAGGCTCTACACACCATGTTGATGACGGCTCCGACGATGAGTACCCACCTCGGCGATCCTTAAGACCAAGAACTCAAGAGCGCCACCGCCGTCAAGAACCTACAAGCTCAAGGAGACGGAGCTCAAGGCATCTTCGCCTAGAGGACAAGGAGACACGCCCTCCTCCTCGACGTCAAGCTACTTCGCCCTCAAGACGGCGGCCAACGCAAAGTGCCTATGCACATGAGTCTTCGTCAAGGAACACCAAGGATCTTCATCGGCGTACGTCTACTCATGATCATCATCGACGCCACTATGAGGACTCAAGCTACTCAAGGCCAACGCAAAGTGCCTATGCACATGAGTCTTCGTCACGGAACACCAAGGATCTTCATCGGCGTACGTCTACTCATGATCATCATCGACGCCACTATGAGGACTCAAGCTACTCAAGGCCACGCCATCACGCATCTACATCAACTTCCAAGATGGCGGCAAGTACACATCATAGGGAGTCTCCTCCGCGCGCCACAACCAAAAGAGCGTCCAAGCATAGATCAAGCTACACGAAGGAATTGGACAAAATCAAGGCCATCCTCGACGAGTGGAAGACCAAGCGCGACACTGAAAATGCCAACTTCGAGCAAGCCAAGCTCAAGGCCGACGCCGATGGCGACAAGCTCATGGCCGACCTCAAGACCATCCGCGAGGAGTTCGTTGCCGGGTTATCCAAGTTCTTCACGCCCTCACATGACTCTTCACCGAGCTTATCGTCGACGCCACTACAAGTTGGTGACCAAGAAGATGGCGAGAAGACGGTCGAGCATGGGATTTTCCCTTCGACCAAGGAGGCGAGCATGGAGGATGCTTCCACTATGGATGTCGAGTCAAGTGGAGATGCCGAGCATGGGATGTTCCCTTCGGCAAAGGAGTCGAGTGATGATGCCCACCCTACGGCATTCACCTTTGGAGGCAAAAGGTTGAGGAGGTTGAGCATGGGAGTTTCCCTTCAACCAAGGTGGCGATTGGAGTTGAGCATACCGAGCCTATCCCTATGTGCTTGAATGATGAGATGGTACCAATCCCATGTGAGAATGAGAGCCACCTAGCCCACTTGAGTGAGAGTGCAAGTGAGTTGAGTGCCTCCACCATATGCGAGATTGAGTGCTTACATTTTGAGGGAATGAGGGATACACCACTTGAGTTGGAAGAGGTAGTTGATAGGTCAAGTGAGGACATTTCGATTTCTAACAACTTACCCTCTACCTCTAGTGTTTTCTCTCATGTTCTACTAGGTTCCATGGATGATGAGACGCCAAGCTTCGCAATGATGGTGCCTCTTATGGAGAAGATGTACATGGAGGATGAAGACGATGCCACCCCATGCTTACATGAAGATGTACAAGTCGGCTACATGGACGCCGCTACCTCTACCACAACACCTACTTCTCTTGAGCGGGACTACAAAGGTACGCATATGGGTGTTGATGATGCCATGATCCCACTAGTGGACATGATGACTTGTGATTTCTTGCATGATGTGGATGTTTCTTTCGATGTCACCTATGATTCTTTCATATTCCCATGTGATACCTTGTTCCAAACCAATGTTGATCATGTGGAATTTCCTATGTGTGATGATCTTGCCACATGCATGCCTTGCTATGAATCTTTCCAATTTTCTCCCATTGTTGCATGCAATATGTCGAACAATTTCTCTTTCCTATGTGTTGCTTGCAATGATGATAAATGCTTGATAATGAGTTTTGCCCCATAGCATTCTCAATTTTTGGAGATGGTTCCTTTTGCTATGTTGAGAATTTCCTTCCTTCATTTTGCATGTTGACCATCCGCATACTTCACACTTCCATTTTGAACGTGGTGTGTTTGGTGATGTGCAAATGAAGAGACGCATCATGATGGATGATGCATTCATGTACCATGCACACAATTTCTTTTTATGGAATTTCGTGTGTAATGGCTCATGCTTCATAATGTCAACTTCAACTGAACATGAGTTGACAAAAAGAGCTCTTGAGAGCATTTACCATGAGAGTTGTGGCTCCGACCAACCTCTATTTCCTTTTCCATGTTTTGCATCGAACAAATTGCACAATTGCTCTTTCCTTTGGTTCGCGTGCAAACATGTGAGTGCTTTGGTTTTCCTTTGTGACATTCATGCTCCCTTGATCTTCCTTGTAGATGATTTATGTGTTGCCACAAACTTGATGAGCAATTTCCCTTTCCTTATGTTTGTTGGTCACTATAATGATATTTTTAGCATGTCTTGTCATGAGGCCTTGGGATTTTATCTTCTTGGTGTTGCAACAAAATTGATGAACACTTGCTCTTCTCTTTGCTTTGTTTGCACCATGATGGCGATGATAAGAGACTCTCTCACCTTGTGTGGTTCACAAACATCTCTTTCCGACGCTTTCAATGCAATGAACATCATATGGTTCAAAATGAGATAGCTATCTTAGCCTTCTCAAATTTTCTTGGAGATTTTGTGTTCCCAAATTTTGAGGATGTTTGGACGAGTTGTTTGCACATTGACCTTGCATTTGTATTCCATTCCATATATTTGTGTTGTGCTAATGGTGTTATGAACAAATTTGGACATGTCATCAATGATATGCTCCTCTACCATGCACACACATATTTTGCTTGGTCTTTGGTGCGTATAGGTATCAATAGCGGCATGGTGACTTCCACTTCAACATCGAGACATCTATCTCCTTCACTTGATGAGGACGTGCTAGCGTCGTGGACGACGCTTTTCGAAGGAGGGGGAGATGATGTAGCCCAACCCAACGACATCACCATGTCAAGCATGCCAACAAATGCCAAGTCACCATGGACGTCAAAGGTGAACTCCATCCTCTTCGATATCTCATTTCCTACCCTTTAGAATGGTATGCTAGTTGAGCATCTGCCCATTTGCATTGCTAGGTTTGACACGATGGATACGAAGCCGATGGGAGGTGCCGAGGAAGCCCAAGAGTTGATTTCATCCAAGGCGTACGCGTGGATGAGGAGAAGGAAGCGTCATGGACAAGGAGAGGAAGAAGCAGGCGAAGACAGGCAGGTCGGCCTCCAGCCCGGCCTAGGCCGGCCCCCAGGCCGGCACCCCACCAGAGCCAGCCGGCCTCCCAGCCGGCCTAGGCCGGCCCCCAGGCCGGCACACAACCAGAGCCGGCCGGCCTCCCAGCCGGCCCAGGCCGGCCCCCAGGCCGGCACCCCTCCAGACGACGCCGGCCTCCAGGCTGGCCCAGGCCGGCCACCAGGCTGGGCCCCCTACAGACGCCACCGGCCTCCAGGCCGGCCTAGGCCGGACCCCCACCTTTCAGCTCCTTTTGCACTAAGACTATAAATAGCTTTCCCCCTTTTCCATTTGAGGTAGAGAAGAATGAACTAGAGTTGAGCGTTGCTCCTTCCCGTGATGGGTTCCTCCGAGGAGGAGGATGAATCTCTTGTTGTAGCTACTCTTTTACTTAGGTGTCTCTAGTAGTGCAAACCAATCTTTCACTGCGGTGATTCTATTGGATCGGTGGACCGGCCGGTAAGAGAAATCGGTTTCATTAAGCGTGTTGTTGACTTGGGTTATGGGATCCGGAGGCTGCTCCGTTGGGGGTTTGTTGCCGAGTGATTCTCCCTTGTAGGCTTCGCGAGTTATCCCCACGATTTGCCCTTTTTCCCCTCGTGTTCTTCGTTTCCACCTCCGTGTTCTTCGTGTTCATCCTCTTCCCCGCCTCAAATCCGTGAAGATCGGGCAACACCCTACAACATATGGTATCAGAGCCAGGGTTGCCACGATGTCAAGCATGCCAACAAATGCCAAGTCACCATGGACGTCAAAGGTGAACTCCATCCTCTTCGATATCTCATTTCCTACCCTTTGGAATGGTATGCTACTTGAGCATCCGCCCATTTGCCTTGCTAGGTTTGACACGATGGATACGAAGCCGATGGGAGGTGCCGAGGAAGCCCAAGAGTTGATTTCATCCAAGGCGTACGCGTGGATGAGGAGAAGGAAGCGTCATGGACAAGGAGAGCAAGAAGGAGGCGAAATCAGGCAGGCCGGCCTCCAGCCCGGCCTAGGCCGGCCCCCAGGCCGGCACCCCACCAGAGCCGGCCGGCCTCCCAGCCGGCCTAGGCCGGCCCCCAGGCCGGCACCAACCAGAGCCGGCCGGCCTCCCAGCCGGCCCAGGCCGGCCCCCAGGCCGGTACCCCCTCCAGACGACGCCGGCCTCCAGGCCGGCCCAGGCCGGCCACCAGGCTGGGCCCCCTACAGACGCCACCGGCCTCCAGGCCGGCCCAGGCCGGACCCCACCTTTCAGCTCCTTTTGCACTAAGACTATAAATAGCTTCCCCCCTTTTCCATTTGAGGTAGAGAAGAATGAACTAGAGTTAAGCGTTGCTCCTTCCCGTGATGGGTTCCTCCGAGGAGGAGGATGAATCTCTTGTTGTAGCTACTCTTTCACTTAGGTGTCTCTAGTAGTGCAAACCAATCTTTCACTGCGGTGATTCTATTGGATCGGTGGACCGGCCGGTAAGAGAAATCGGTTTCATTAAGCGTGTTGTTGACTTGGGTTTTTGGGATCCGGAGGCTGCTCCGTTGGGGGTTTGTTGCCGGGTGATTCTCCCTTGTAGGCTTCGCGAGTTATCCCCACGATTTGCCCTTTTTCCCCTCGTGTTCTTCGTTTCCACCTCCGTGTTCTTCGTGTTCATCCTCTTCCCCGCCTCAAATCCGTGAAGATCGGGCAACACCCTACAACAGAAATGCCATTACAAAAACTCAACTTGGAAAAATGCCNCCCAGCCGGCACCCCTCCAGACGACGCCGGCCTCCAGGCCGGGCCCCAGCCTCCAGACGCCGCCGGCCTCTAGGCCGGCCCAGGCCGACCCCCAGGCCGGACACCCACCTTTCAGCCCCTTTTTGTACTAAACTATAATAGCTTTCCCCCTTTCCCATTTGAGGCAGAGAAGAATGAACTAGAGTTGAGCGTTGCTCCTTCCCGTGATGGGTTCCTCGAGGAGGATGATGAATCTCTTGTTGTAGCTACTCTTTCACTTAGGTGTCTCTAGTAGTGCAAACCAATCTTTCCCTTGTGGATTCTATTGGATCGGTGGACCGGCCGGTAAGAGAAATCGGTTTCATTAAGCGTGTTGTTGACTTGGGTTTTGGGATCCGGAGGCTGCTCCGTTGGGGGTTTGTTGCCGGGTGATTCTCCCTCGTAGGCTTCACGAGTTATCCCCCACGAATTTGCCCTTTTCCCCTCGTGTTCTTCGTTTCCACCTCCGTGTTCTTCGTGTTCATCCTCTTTTCCCCTCAAAATCCGTGAAGATCGGGCCAACCCCCTACATCATATGGTATCAGAGCAAGGGTTGCCACGGATTTGCCTTTGTTTCCACCCCCATATCCACAAAATTTTTCTTTGATTTTGCTAATTTCGAAAATTTCCACCAAAAATAGCCCCAAATTGCTTTTGGATCGATCTGAGATTCTTGTGAGTATTGGTAGGTTTTGATCCGTGGATCCATTGCTATACTTGTTGATCTACCTCCCTTTGCGTTCCCATGGCCAAATTCCTTTGATTTCCCCTCCGATTTGGTGTTTTTCGGGCCGTTTTTCCGCCGAAATCGCACTTTTTCGCGTCACGGGAAGGTAGCCCGGCCGGCCTCTAGCCCGGCCTAGGCTGGCCTCTAGGCCGGACCCCCGGCAGAAGCCGCCGGCCTCCAGCCCGGCCCAGGCCGGCCCCCAGGCCGACCTCCCTGCTGAAATTTTGTTTTGGCCATAACTTTTCACTCCGGACTCCGTTTTTGGTGATTTTCATCTCTAATCGAAGCTACCGACAAGCTCTACATCACCATAGCGGTTGATCCATCATCTAGTGCCACCATATTTCGTGATCAAGGAAGAGGCATTCCACTCCATGGGTGAAGATCGTCGACAAAAGGTATAACACCCCCAAATCTTCTCCCACCTTGCATCACTTGTTAGACAAGCCTTTTGTGCCTATCTTACCTATTGAGACTAGCTCATCTATGATTGCTTGGGCTTTGCACACTTGATACCTCGTAGTGTTCCGAGCAAACCTTGTATGCGCTAGTTCATATAGTTGTTGTTGGCAAGCAAAGTGAGAGGCAAAATAGAAAAGAGAATAAGAGGCCAAAAGAGAAATAGAAAAGAATCAAAAGAGAAAATAAAAAGAAAGAGCCTCAATGCCATATCTCTTGTAGGTCGCGCAAGCTCGATGAAAAATTTGTAGGTGTGGTATCTTTGTGTAAATCTTGTAGCCCACCAATAAATTGCAATCGAGTTGGTTTCTCTTGTACTTGTGCGACTTGAGCTTTAGTATTCGCTAGGTTCATCACTAGCTCATTTTTTGTTGCACAAGTCCCACTTATCAAAGCGTGTGTTTCTATGTGCTTCATTCATATCCTTTGAGATCGACTTGTATTTGCTTTGTGGTCATCGTGGTTCTCTACTTGCCTTTACAATATCTTGGTTTCCGGTTGTTCCATTTGCTTTCCACAATTCATACCTATCCACTCATAAGCCGTGTGTGTTTTGGATTTGCGTTTGGATCTTTGAAATTCAAGTCACCCGCATTCTTGTGTATCGGTTTCTCTTGGCATGGTCCACTAGTTCCAATACTATCTACTAGGTGAGGTTGGTTTCTTAGTTCCTTCCACTCCACATATATATACACTTGTCTTGTGATTGACCATGTCTAGTGAGAGCGGAGCATCCTATGGAGGCCATGATGATGAGAACATGATGAGCGACAAGGACTACGGCGCGCCAAGCATGGATGACATCATGAGCGACAACGACTACGGCGCCCCAAGCATGGATGACATGGTGGACCACGACATCGACGACACCTCCACAAGCATGGATCTCATGGCGGAGCACCACCACTACTACGACTATGATTCCGCAACCGTCCACGACATGGAGTGCTACACCGACTTCGAGCCTTCAAGCATCAACACCATGGTGGACCACTACTTCGACTACAACTCCAATGAGGTGGTGGAACCCTACATCGACTACGGCTCCTCAAGGCACGTCAAGGATCTTCCACGAGGCTCTACACACCTTGTTGATGACGACTCCGATGATGAGTACCCACCTCGGCGATCCTCAAGACCAAGAACTCAAGAGCGCCACCACCGTCAAGAACCTACAAGCTCAAGGAGATGGAGCTCAAGGCATCTTCGCCTAGAGGACAAGGAGACACGCCCTCCTCCTCGACGTCAAGCTACCTCACCCTCGAGACGGCGGCCAACGCAAAGTGCCTATGCACATGAGTCTTCATCAAGGAACACCAAGGATCTTCATCGGCGTACGTCTACTCATGATCATCATCGACGCCACTATGAGGACTCAAGCTACTCAAGGCCACGCCATCACGCGTCTACATCTACATACAAGATGGTGGCAAGTACACATCATATGGAGTCTCTTCCGCGCACCACAACCAAAAGAGCGTGCAAGCATAGATCAAGCTACACGAAGGAATTGGAAAAACTCAAGGCCAACCTCGACGAGTGGAAGACCAAGCGCGACACCGACAATGCCAACTTCGAGCAAGCCAAGCTCAAGGCCGACGCCGATTGCGACAAGCTCATGGCCGAGCTCAGGACCATCCGCGAGGACTTCATCGCCGGCTTATCCAAGTTCTTCAAGCCATCACATGACTCTTCGCCGAGCTTATTGTCCACACCACTACAAGATAGTGACCAAGAAGATGGCGAGAAGACGGTCGAGCATGGGATTTTCCCTTCGACCAAGGAGGCGAGCATTGAAGAGGCTACCACTTGTGATGGCGAGCCAAGTGAAGAGGTTGAGCATGGGAGTTTCCCTTCAACCAAGGCGGCGAATGGAGTTGAGACTACCGAGCCTATCCCTATGTGCTTGAATGATGAGATGATACCAATCCCATGTGAGCATGAGAGCCACCTAGCCCACTTGAGTGAGAGTGCAAGTGAGTTGAGTGCCTCCACCATATGCGAGATTGAGTGCTTCCACTTTGAGGGAATGAGTGATACACCACTTGAGTTGGGAGAGGTAGTAGATAGGTCAAGTGAGGCCATTTCGATTTCTAACAACTTACCCTCTATCTCTAGTGTGTTCTCTCATGTTGTACTAGGTTCCATTGATGATGAGACGCCAAGCCCCGACATGATGGTGCCTCTTATGGAGAAGATGTACATGGAGGATGAAGACGATGCCACCCCATGTCTACATGATGAACAAGTCGGCCACATGGACGCCGCTACCTCTACCACAACACCTACCTCTCATGAGCGGGACTACAAAGGTACGCATATGGGTGTTGATGATGCCATGATCCCACTAGTGGACATGATGACTTGTGATTGCTTGCATGCTTTGGATGATCCTTTTGATGTCACATATGCTTCGTTCATATTCCCATGTGATACCTTGTTTCAAACCAATGTTGATCATGCGGAATTATCTATTTGTGATGATCTTTCCATATACATGCCTTGTTATGAAACTTTCGAATTTTCTCCCATTGTTGCATCCAAGAAGTTGAACAATTTCTCTTTCCAATGCTTGGTTTGCAATAATGTTGATATGATGTCTTATGAGAATGCCCCCATAGCTTTCTCAAAATTTGGAGATTCTTCCTTTTGCCATGTTGAGAATTTACCCTTCCTTTTGCATATTGACCACTCACATATGTCATACATTCCTTTTGATATTGGTGTGTTTGGTGATGTGCAAATGGATAGATGCGTCATAATGGATGATGCATTCATGTACCATGCACACAATTTCTTTTTATGGAATTTCGTGTGTAAGGGCTCACGCTTCATAATGTCAACTTCAATTGAACATGAGTTGACAAAAAGAGCTCTTGAGAGCATTTTCCATGAGAGTTGTGGAACCAATCCACCTCTATGCCCTTTTCCATGTTTTGCATCGAACAAATTGAACAATTGCTCTTTCCTTTGGTTCGCGTGCAAACATGTGAGTGCTTTGGTTCTCCTTTGTGACTTTCATGCTCCCTTGATCTTCCTTGTCAATGATTTATGTGTTGCAACAAGTATGATGCACAATTGCTCTTTCCGTTGGCTTCTTTGCAACCATAGTGGTATTTTGAGCATGTCTTGTCATGAGACCTTTGGATGTTGTCTTCTTGGTGTTGCAACAAAATTGATGAACACTTGCTCTTCTCTTTGCTTTGGTTGCACCCATGATGGCGATGATAAGAGCCTCTCTCACCTTGTGTGGTTCACAAACCTCTCTTTCCGATGCTTTCAATGCAATGAACATCATATGGTTCAAAATGAGATAGCTATCTTAGCCTTCTCAAATTTTATTGGAGATTTTGTGTTCCCACATTTTGAGGATGTTTGGACGAGTTGTTCGCACAATGACCTTGCATTTGTATTCCATTCCATATATTTGTGTTGTGCTAATGGTGTTATGAACAAATTTGGACATGTCGTCAATGATGTGCTCCTCTATCATGCACACACATATTTTGCTTGGTCTTTGGTGCGTATAGGTATCAATAGCGGCATGGTGACTTCCACTTCAACGTCGAGACATCTATCTCCTTCACTCGATGAGGACGTGCTAGCGTCGTGGACGACGCTTTTCGAAGGAGGGGGAGATGATGTAGGCCAACCCAACGACAACACCATGTCAAGCACTCCAACGTACGACAAGCCAGCAAGGACTCCAAAGGGTGGCAAGGAACTCCATGGACTCCAATCAACTAAGGCATACGCGTGGATGAGGAGAAGGAAGCGTCATGGACAAGGAGAGGAAGAAGGAGGCGAAGACAGGCAGGCCGGCCCCCAGGCCGGCACCCCACCAGAGCCGGCCAGCCTCCCAGCCGGCCTAGGCCGGCCCCCAGGCCGGCACCCAACCAGAGCCAGCCGGCCTCCCAGCCGGCCCAGGCCGGCCCCCAGGCCGGCACCCCTCCAGACGACGCCGGCCTCCAGGCCGGCCCAGGCCGGCCACCAGGCCGGGCCCCCTCCAGACGCCGCCGGCCTCTAGGCCGGCCCAGGCCGACCCCCAGGCCGGACCCCCACCTTTCAGCCCCTTTTTGTACTAAACTATAAATAGCTTTCCCCATTTCCCATTTGAGGCAGAGAAGAATGAACTAGAGTTGAGCGTTGCTCCTTCCCGTGATGGGTTCCTCCGAGGAGGATGATGAATCTCTTGTTGTAGCTACTCTTTCACTTAGGTGTCTCTAGTAGTGCAAACCAATCTTTCCCTTGTGGATTCTATTGGATCGGTGGACCGGCCGGTAAGAGAAATCGGTTTCATTAAGCGTGTTGTTGACTTGGGTTTTGGGATCCGGAGGCTGCTCCGTTGGGGGTTTGTTGCCGGGTGATTCTCCCTCGTAGGCTTCGCGAGTTATCCCCCACGAATTTGCCCTTTTCCCCTCGTGTTCTTCGTTTCCACCTCCGTGTTCTTCGTGTTCATCCTCTTTTCCCCTCAAAATCCGTGAAGATCGGGCCAACCCCCTACATCACCGTGGAGGAGTTGCTGCAAGGGGGATCCAATTGGAACACAATCGAGAGGATGATGGTTTGGGTAAACCAAAATTTTCTATTCCTACTCTCACTTGTGATGCTGAAGATGTAGAAGAATACTTGATGTGGGAGCTGAAAATTGAGAAGCTTTGGAGATTGCATGACTATTCTGAAGAGAGAAAAATTAAGCTTGCTTCTTCTGGTTTTGAGGGTTATGCACTTTTGTGGTGGGATAGCCTCACTGAATTGAGGGCCAAAAACGAAGAACCTGAAATTGCTACATGGGGAGAGATGAAACAATTGCTTCGGGACAGGTTTGTACCCAAAAATTATATTAGAACTCTCTATGATAAGCTCCAACAATTGAAGCAAGGTACAAAATCTGTGGATGCATATTACAAAGAGATGGAGTTGATCCTCCAAAGAGCTCGGGTTAGAGAGGCTCCTGACCAAACAATGCAAAGGTTTCTTTCTGGTTTACAATTTAAAATTAAGAGCATTGTGCGGCATACACAATATACTGATATGACAGACTTGTTACATCAAGCAAGAGAAGCAAAAAAGAGGTTGGCTGAGGAAGCACACATGAGTACAAGGAGGAGTTTCCCACCGAAAAATTCGGTTGTTTCACCATCAACACCTCCAGCTGCTCCAACCCGAAGTGTTCCTAGTTCAAAACCTGAGAGTAGTAATTCTGGTACAAGGAAAATAACCCCACCCACGACAAACACTACTACACGAAATAGGGATATGTTTTGTCATACATGTGGAGGTAAAGGACATTTTAAGAGAGAATGTCCTAATAAAAAGGTCATGATTCTTAATGTTGATGATGAGTATGAGACAGGAGATGATGCTGATCCTAATGAGGATGATATATACGATGATGATGATGGTCCTCTTGATGCCTTTGCTTCACATTATCCAACTATTGTTTGCACACAAGCTTTGAGTGTTGTTCCAAGTGAAGAGAGTCAAAGATGCAATTTATTCCAAACTAAAGCAATTGTAGGTCCCCAAATGGCTTGCAAGGTGATCATTGATGGAGGAAGTTGCAGAAATTTGGCTAGCAAAGAATTGTGTGCAAGGCTCAAGCTGTAGTATATTCCGCACCCACACCCTTATTATATTCAATGGTTGAGTGACAAAGAAGAAATTAAGGTGTGCCATATGGTGAGAGTGGAATTTCAGATTGGACCATATAAGGATACAATTGAGTGTGATGTGGTTCCCATGTCAGTTTGTCACATGTTATTGGGCAAACCGTGGCAGTTTGACAGGAAGGTTATTCATGATGGGAGAGCCAACACATATACATTGAACTGGCATAACAAGGACATTATATTGAGGCCTATGACACCGCAGCAAATTGTTAATGAGTCTAGACAAAAAACTGAAGTGCATTTAGAAAAGGAGAGTGATAGGCAGGAAAAGAGTGAAAACAATTTTTCTGTGGGAGAAAACAAACCTAGGCCGAGTGGTAAAAGTAAGGGAGTGAGCCTTTTAACAATGTTCGCCACCAAAGATGATTTGAGAGAGTTTCGTGAGGATCCTAGTTTAGTACCTATAGTGCTCATGCATAAGGGGGAAATTTTAGTTTCTAATGACATGACTCCTCTTTCTATTGGTGTTTCTAATGTCTTGCAGGATTTTGGTGATGTTTTTCCAAAGGAGGTACCCTCGGGACTGCCACCATTGAGAGGGATTGAGCATCAAATTGACCTTATTCCTGGTGCTACATTACCAAACAGAGCTCCCTATAGAACAAATCCCCAAGAGACCAAGGAAATTCAGAGACAAGTACAAGAGCTTTTGGACAAAGGTTATATTCGAATAAGCCTTTCTCCTTGTGCTGTTCCTGTTATTTTAGTTCCTAAGAAAGATGGTAGATGGCGCATGTGTGTGGATTGTAGAGCAATTAACAACATCACTATAAGATATAGACATCCTATACCTAGGTTGGAGGATATGCTTGATGAATTGAGTGGTGCTGTTGTTTTCTCTAAAATTGATTTGCGTAGTGGTTATCATCAAATTAGGATGAAAGAGGGGGATGAATGGAAAACAGCCTTTAAAACAAAATTTGGTTTATATGAGTGGTTAGTAATGCCTTTTGGATTAACTAATGCACCTAGTATTTTCATGAGATTAATGAACCATGTTTTGAGAAATTTTATTGGCAAGTTTGTGGTAGTTTATTTTGATGATATTCTCATATATAGCCACAATGAACATGAACACATTGATCATATAAGACAAGTCTTGCAAGTGCTAAGAGAAAATAAATTATTTGGTAATCTTGAGAAGTGCACTTTTTGCAAAGATAAGGTCATATTTCTTGGATATGTTGTCTCTAAGCATGGGATAGAAGTAGATGAGTCTAAGATTGAAGCAATTAAAAATTGGTCTATACCCATGAATGTGAGTCAAGTGAGAAGTTTTTTAGGCCTTGCTGGATTTTATAGAAGATTTGTGAAAGATTTTAGCACCATCGCTGCCCCTTTGAATGATTTGACTAAGAAAGGTGTGGAATTTGTGTGGGGGTTGCTCAAGATATTTCTTTTGATACTCTGAAAAATATGTTGATTTCGGCTCCATTATTGATGCTTCCTAATTTTCATAAACAATTTGAAATTGAATGTGATGCTAGTGGCATAGGTATTGGAGGTGTATTAATGCAAGATAAGAAACCACTTGCTTATTTTTCTGAGAAATTGCATGGTGCACAATTGAATTATTCTGTCTATGATAAGGAATTGTATGCTCTTGTTAGATTTCTTCAAGTTTGGAAACATTATTTATGGCCGAAGGAATTTATAATACATTCTGATCATGAGACATTGAAATTTTTGAAAAGTCAATCCAATCTTAATAAGAGACATGCTAAATGGGTAGAATTCATTGAATCGTTTCCATACATTATTAAATACAAGAAAGGATTAGAGAATGTGGTAGCTGATGCTTTGTCAAGAAAGAATATGTTACTCACCAAATTAGATGTCCAAGTTTCGGGTTTGGAAAGTTTGAAATCTCTATATGCTGATGATAATGAGTTTTCTATGCCTTACACTAAATGTTCTACTGTCACGGCTTGGGATAAATATCACCTACATGATGGCTTTCTTTTTAGAACTAACAAATTATGTATTCCCGAGTGTTCCTTGCATTTGTTGTTATTGCAGGAATCTCATAATAGTGGATTGATGGGACACTTTGGACGTGAGAAAACATTGCTCATGTTAGCTGAAAATTATTATTGGGCACATATGAGGCGTGATGTGTACAGGTTTGTGCAACGTTGCATCACATGCAATAAAGCAAAGTCCAAGTTGAAGCCTTACGGTTTGTATACTCCTCTACCTGCACCTACTACACCTTGGGAAGATATTAGTATGGATTTTGTGCTAGGTTTACCAAGGACTAAAAGAGGACATGATTCTATATTTGTGGTAGTGGATAGATTTTCTAAGATGTCACATTTTATTGCATGCCACAAAAGCGACGATGCGTCGCATATTGCTAATCTGTTTTTCAGGGACATTGTGAGATTACATGGAGTGCCAAGGACAATTGTTTCTGATCGTGATGTCAAGTTCATGAGCTACTTTTGGAAGACGCTATGGGGGAAGCTAGGAACGAAGCTGCTGTTTTCAACTACATGTCACCCCCAAACTGATGGACAAACTGAAGTGGTGAATCGCACACTATCAACATTATTGCGAACCATGATCAAGAAAAATTTGAGGGAGTGGGAAGAGTGTTTGCCACATGTTGAATTTGCATACAACATGGCTGTTCATTCCACTACTCAACTTTGTCCTTTCGAGGTGGTCTATGGGTTTAAGCCTATTACACCACTTGATTTATTGCCACTTCCCATACAAGAGAGAACAAACATGGAGGCATCCAAACGAGCTGATTTTGTGAGGAAAATTCATATGAAGACTAAGGAGGCCATAGAGAAGAAAGGGAAGTATGTGGCTGATAGAGTAAACAAGAAAAGGAAGGAGGTATTGTTTCAGCCAGGAGATATGGTTTGGGTACACTTTAGAAAGGACAGATTTCCAACATTGAGAAAATCCAAATTGATGCCTCGAGGTGCTGGTCCTTACAAGGTGCTTGCAAAAATAAATGACAATGCATACAAGATAGACCTTCCAGTTGATGAGTTTGGTGTGAGCAATTCTTTCAATGTTGCTGATTTGTCACCGTACATTGGAGATGATCTTGCATCGAGGACGATGCCTTTTCAAGGGGGGGGGGGGAGGATGATGAGGACATCTCTACTGTGTCTACTACTTCTCCAATTGAAGATGTTGCTGTCCAAGATAATTCTAAAGAAGTGAGACTTGGTCCAATGACAAGGTCAAGAACCAAGTTGATAGAACAACAGGTGAATTCTCTCCTAGCTGATTGTGATAATTTAATTGATGAGAATTTTATACTACCTAAGTCTATGCATTTATGTGTGATTAGGTTTGTTGATAACACAAGTGCTAATGGAGGGGAACATCAAGACATGAAGGCATGTGATGACACATATGATCATGGAGACGCTTGCCATAATGAAGGCACATGAAATCATGGAGACACATGAAGGCCATAATATTACAAGTGTGAAGACTTCGTATCTTATATATACATATGGGCCTGCGTGTCATCTAGGCCGAACCCATCATGGTTCGGTTTGTATCTTCCCTTAAGTCGAATTAGAGTCCAGTCCAAGTTGGAGAAGGAGTGCTTGCGCAAGGGACTTGTGGCCGCACCCCCTCTCCCTTAAGTAGCCGCCACCTGCGTGTGGAAGAGTTAGATCAAGTTTAAACCAAAAACCCTAGCCTCCAGATTGTAAGCTCAAGCTTTCATCTTGAAGTATTACCTTTGCAAATCTTACGTGTTATCTTGTTGTTCCATTGGGAACAAGGGGATACAGGACCACTTGTGATCTATGATTGCATGTGCAAGAGTGTGTAGTTGAGAATAGCTAAAGGGATTGATTGTTGTTGCATTGGCAGCAGGGATAAACCACGGTGAGATCTCAGTGTAGCTGACGAGCTTGTGGCTCGGCAAATCCCTGGGTCGAGTACCCCGGGTTGATTGAGGGAGAAAGAGAGAGATCAGGCTGGTGAACACGACGGCTAACAGGGGGCGATTTACCCAGGTTCGGCCCCTCGAGTTGAGGTAAAGACCTACTCCTGCTTGTCTGGAATTATGGATTGGTGGCTACAATGCGATGTTCAATGATTCGATGCCCTAGACGGCGCACCCTCCCGGCCTTTATACTACAGGCCGGGTCTCGGGTGGACGGTGCGATTGCACGTACAAGATATGGAAACCTCCTCACCGACCTAATGTCGACTACTTGTTGCATACGGAATCCTTCTTGGGCTTCGCTGGGCCTTCCTTGGCGTGACCCAAGTACCATCACCGTGGGTGACCCGAAAGGTAGCCCCACGACAGTAGCCCCCGAGTGCTCAGTCGAATCGCAGAGTCGGGTGGAGGACTCCCCCCTTCAGGGCACGCCACATGGAACCGTTGATGAAGATTGCTTCGAGTGAGCCTGTCTTGATTCTTCGGGTGCGCCGTCTTGATTTTTCGGAGTCGCAGCATTTCGACTGCTTTTCTTCATAATCATCGGGTGCGCGAACAGCGCTCCCGATGGGAGTAGCCCCCGAGATTAAGCTGAATTGCTTGCAATTGAGGTTAAACTCAATTTTTCCTCAGTCGAAAAGCCCGCTCCCGATGGGAGTAAACAGATGACTCGAACTTGTCCGAGTCGAAACTGTCCAGGCTCGACTTACTCTTTCGCTCAGCCTTGATGGCCTACTAACTTGTCATAAAATCAGCTTTAAAAAAGCTTACTTCGTCTTACTCCACTCGAACGTTTGGTTCGAACGTACTTGGTTCAGTCGAACGGCTATCGAATGCTCAGCCAATTGCTTGGCTTACTTGACACACTTCCATGATGACGTCAGGGATGACGCTTTTGATGACATGACTCGACAGGCTCTGCGCCCGACGGGACGTGACGATGGTGGGCCCGCTGCCACAGCGACGACCGCTGAATATGGACCGTTGGGCGCGAAAACTCCGCGGCGTGATGATGATGCTTCGGTTCCCGTGCATAGTGGAGCACGACTGGGGTGTCCGTCGCGCGACACGTGGGCGGCTGGATTCTTGCGGCGCGATGCAGTTGCACGATGGACGGCCGTGATGAGCTGCCCCGCGGTATATATTTTTCACCGCGGTGCAGAGGCAGTTCACGCATCCTCATTCTCCTCCATCTCGCCGCCAGTTCTTGCCTCCATTGTTCCTCGCAAAAAGCTTCCAACAAAGTTCTCCCCTTTCCTCCGGCGACATGGGCCACAAGAGGAGCAAGGGTACTGAGAGCTCCTCCGCCGCCGCCGGCGACGACGCCGGGATGAAAAAGGTGGAGGGCGACTGGAGCAAGTCCTCCGTCAAAGCGGCGGAGCTCGACAGCCTCCGCCAGCAGGGGCTGCTGCCACCGGAGGCCGTGGCGACGACGCGGGCGCCCGGTAAGGATTCCGTCCCTGCTCCCCGCAGTGGGGAACGCGTCTGCTTCGTGGAGTTCCTTCCGCGGGGATTCGGGTTCCCCTTGCACGATTTTGTCCGTGGGCTCTTGTACGCCTATGGGATTCAGATCCATGATCTGACTCCTAACAGCGTCTTGAGCATCACGAGCTTTATCGTGCTCTGCGAGTGTTTTCTGGGGATCGCACCCCACTGGGCACTGTGGAAGTCTATTTTCATGGTGCGCCGGATGGCGGGTAAGTCGAAGGAGACCTACCCGGTCGGTGGCTTCGGAATCCAGCTGCGCGGCGACACGAACTTCTTCCACATGAAGAAGTCCGACTCCGTGCAAGGCTGGAGGAAGAAGTGGTTCTACATCACGTGGAACCAGGCCGGGATCCCCGACTTCGCCGCTGAGCGGCCTCTGAAGAAGACCAACGCCTGGTCGCACCCCCTGTCGACGGAGGAGAGGGAGTCGATCAAGCCGCTGCAGGCGCTTCTTCGCGGGTTGATCAAGACGATGGGACGCGAAGCCGGCGGAATCCAGCTGATCGCCATGTTCCACAGGTTGAGGGTGCAGCCTCTGCAACAGCGCCCTCTCCCAATGTGGGAAATGGCAGTCGACCCGGCAATGGACGATGCACAAGTCGCAATCAAGGTGAGGGCCATCACCAGCCTTCGGGTTGCTGACGCGTGCAACGTGACTTGCTCAGTCGCGCCCTTCAGCTCGACGAACCCGATCCCAGAGGTAGGTACTTGAATCTTGAAGTCTTCTCTGTGTGTCATTCGACTGTCTATTTCCTGATTTTCCGACTGTTGCTTGCTGCTCTTCAGGATCGTAAGAACTACGTGAGCCTTCCTCCGTTGATGGAGAATGGCGCTCACGTTGAAGCCGCAATCGTTGCCGAGCAGGACGGCGATGAAGAGAGTCTTCCCCCCGCTTCCTCGCCTAGCGAGGAAGCAGAGGAGGAAGAGGAGGAGGAGGAGGCGCCGCTCAAACGGCGCAAGCGAAAGCATGTCGGCTCCGCCGCCGCGACATCACCCTTGAAGGAGGCAGAAAAGGAGGACTCCAGCTCGTCGTCTTCAGAGGCGAACAAGCTTGTGGATTCCCTGATTGTGACTCCGCTGGACTCCGCGCCTCCCGCGGGGTTTGGGAGGATGCCGACTCCTTCCATGAGCAGCGATGGTGAATATGCTGACAGGTAAGCTTTATGCGACTGAACCTTTCTGTTTCGCTTCTTCTTTCTGTTCCTTGGGTGTTTTCTGAATCTTTTGTAAGCAGCCACCAAGGTGGTAATGTCCATGATTCGCCTCGTGAGGAGGAACACCAGTCTGCTGCCCCGGAGCATGCGACTGGTACAACTGAAGAGGCGCCACAGGCGAACAATCCTCCGGTGCTGGACCCTTCGACGGCCACCCGGCCGGATGATGCCGCTGATGCGACTGCCGTGGATGCTGATCTGATCCAGCATGTAAGTATCTTCTTTCTTATCTTGCGAATTCTTGTATCGGGTGCGCGAACAGCGCTCCCGATGGGAGTAGCCCCCGAAGATGTGCGTGACTAGAATAGTCGGGTACAGATTTATACTTCTTTTTCCGCAGCCCTTCTATCGTCAGCAGATGGAAACGGCCACCCGCTTCATTCGTCTGGAGCAGGAGGCTAGTCAACTTCGTGCTGCTCTTGAGCAGTCGAGGAGTAAGTATCCCTTGTCGAGTCTTTTGAACTTTCGTCGACTGTCTGCAATTCTGATCTTTTGCTCGGGTGTTCTGCAGGAGACAACCAGGGCTTGGTGAAGCGGGTCCAGCAACTGGAGAAGTCGCTTGAGACCCAGACTGAGGCAGAAAAAGTTCAGGTCGAACGCCTGATTAGCATTGCCACGGCCATTGGTGGTAAGTTCTCGGCTGATAAAAGCCTACTTTTGCCTTTGTTGCCTGCAGGTAACCTTACTATTCGCGTTATTTCTGAATGTAGGCGTTGGTGGTGGTTCTCCCCCTGAAGGGACGTCCAGCGCGAATACCACCTTGTCGGCGGCAGTCGACCTCTGCAACCGGGTTTGCGCGTGCGCCGCGGACGCTGTGAAGAAGTCCTCGAGCGCCCTGGCCAACATCTATGAAGGTGTTTTCCCTGGTCAGGCCGCGCCTAAGGAGGCTGACAAGCTGGCGGCTCCATTTGCTGAGGCGAATGTGATGGCCAACTACACCCGCACCCAGACGGTACGCGGCTCCGAGCTTACCTTCCGTCTGTTACTCGGTCATGGGATCTCGGGTGACTTTGAGGCGGCTGTGAGCGACTTCCCTCGAAGGCCCGATGGAAAGTCCAAGTCTCTGACCAGCGTCAAGGACAAGGCGACTAAGTTAGCTAAAAAGCTGATTGACACCTTTGAGAGGAAGCTTGCAGAGTCAGCCGCCAAAAAGGGCCGGGCACCGTCGGGTTCTGCTATGTAGTGTTGTAGTAGGGGTCTTCTTTTGTCTTTTGTAATGAAACTTGGTGAAATCAATGGATATGCTGATTCTGTCATGCGACTGTGTTTTTGTCTAGTCTTGTTGAAAATAGTGCTCTCTGATGTTCTTTAAATTGACAGCCTGACGGAAGTGCTCCTCCTGAAGTCGCGGGAGATATCCGTGCGTGCTGGGATGAGGGTACCTCTTCGGCTGCACCCGCGTCTTCGCGTTGTCCGACTCCTCCAGCTCCCTCGCGGAGCAGGAACGATCAGCGAGTGTTTAATTATATGAGGAACAAAATCACTGAACTTGAGTCGAAGCTGCGGAGAACTGAAGTGGAGCTTGACCGCCTCAGGGCGCGTTCCGCTGGGCCGTTCAGTCAGCGCGAACGGTTCCTTCTTGATTGGATTGATCTGATATGTCGACAGCTGCAAGGTTTGGGCTCTAGCTGCTTCTCTTTGATTTCTTCATGCTTGTGTTGTTCTGCACCTTGACCCGTTAATTTGCAGTTGTTAATCCCGACTGGCAAGCCGAGAACGCTCGAGTGGATGAGCGCGTGGATAGCGAGGCCACCGGTAACTCGGTCGAAGCTCGCCAATTCTGGGTACACAAGGGAGAGAGCCGTATACTCGCGCGGATGCTGGATCGCACCTGGCGAGCTGCATTTGTTCTTGAAGGTTGCAGGAAAGCACTCTGGCAGATCAACAAGGTGTTCTTCCCCCTTGATGAGCAGCCGGAAGGGTTGCCCGCGCTGTTGGAGAGGTTCCGCAGTAGCAGGGCGTTGAAGGTGGTCGTCTTCAATCAGCTTGTTGCCGGGGCCAACACGGCGTTTGCCTATGTTCGACTGCATCGACCTCATGTTCCCTTGGATAGGATACTCGATGGCTTGCCTAGGGATGTTGATTATGCCGAATCCCTTGAACCCGCACGTCGGGTGATGCGACAGGTTCTGAATCATACAGAGCAACGTGTAGGGCCGCTGGATGCGCCAAAGGAAGAGCCTGTCGACTGAGAAAACAGCTTGTTGTATAATGTTAACTTGTAACATGATATATGTATGCATGTAAATATGCTGATACGGGGTTAATCCCTAAGTATATGAAAACGTTGTGTCGTGAACTCATAACCCGTGTGGAGCAGCCCCCGAGTGTGTCGGGTGGCGTACTTGGTGAGCAAGAGTGCGAACTGAACGTTATATCTTAGGCTTTGACAGCGCAGCCTCCGAGTGCATCGGGTGATGGCCTAGGCTTTCGAGTTAGACCTGTGCGGCGCAGCCCCCGAGTGCATCGGGTGGCAGCCTAGGTTCTCGAGTAGGACTTGTACGGCGCGAGCCCCCGAGTGCGTTGGGTGGCGGCCGAAGATTTTTGGGTGATGCCTGTTAGGCGCAGCCCCCGAGTGGTTCGAGTGGCGGCCTAGGCTAACTTTAGACCTGTACAGCGCAAGCCCCCGAGTGCGTCGAGTGGCGGCCGAGGATTTTCGGGTGATGCCTGTATGGCGCAGCCCCCGAGTTGTTCGAGTGGTGGCCTAGGCTAACTTTAGACCTGTACAGCGCAAGCCCCCGAGTGCGTCGAGTGGCGGCCGAGGATTTTCGGGTGATGCCTGTACGGCGCAGCCCCCGAGTGGTTCGAGTGGCGGCCTAGGCTAACTTTAGACCTGTACAGCGCAAGCCCCCGAGTGCGTCGAGTGGCGGCCGAGGATTTTCGGGTGATGCCTGTACGGCGCAGCCCCCGAGTGGTTCGAGTGGCGGCCTAGGCTAACTTTAGACCTGTACAGCGCAAGCCCCCGAGTGCGTCGAGTGGCGGCCGAGGATTTTCGGGTGATGCCTGTACGGCGCAGCCCCCGAGTGGTTCGAGTGGCGGCCTAGGCTAACTTTAGACCTGTACAGCGCAAGCCCCCGAGTGCGTCGAGTGGCGGCCGAGGATTTTCGGGTGATGCCTGTACGGCGCAGCCCCCGAGTGGTTCGAGTGGCGGCCTAGGCTAACTTTAGACCTGTACGGCGCAAGCCCCCGAGTGCGTCGAGTGGCGGCCTAGGTTGCAAAGGAGAGGGTGACAAAAATTTCTCTAATCATCTTTATTTATTCTCGCAAACAGGCCGCCTCATTAAAACCCTTCCAGTCCCCTTAGGTACCCTGGCGAGGGAAAGAGTACGTAAGAAACCTGCTGCTACTTTGATTTACAGTGTAGGGTACATCAGGCGTAGAAGCGGCGTAGCTGTGCCACGTTCCACGGGTTACTGCAAACTGTTCCTGTGGCTTGGTCCTTCAGGCGGTATGCTCCATTGCCGATTGCTTCTGTCACAATGTACGGGCCTTCCCACGGGGAGGCGAGCTTGTGCACTTTCTTCTGCTTGAGTCGAAGGACCAGGTCGCCTGGGACAAAAGATCTGGGTCGCAGTCGTCGCCCGTGGTAGTTGCGCAGGTCCTGCTGGTACACTGCTGTGCGGCTGAGGGCGATGTCGCGTGCTTCATCTAGAGTGTCCATGTCATCTTCTAGTGCCTCTTCTGCGTCGGACTCGTCGTAGGCCACGACCCGTGGAGCGTCAAACTTAATGTCACAGGGTAAGACTGCTTCTGCGCCATACACCATAAAGAACGGTGTGTATTGGGTGGATCTGTTCGGCGTGGTGCGTAGGCTCCATAGCACGCTTGGAAGTTCCTCTACCCAGGCTCCTGCAGCTCGTTTCAACGGCACTCGCAGACGCTTCTTTATCCCTTGCTGACTAGGCCGTTGGCCTTTCGACTTGTCCGTTAGACTGCGGGTGTGAGACGGATGCGTAGTTGAGCTTGATGCCTTGTTCCTCGCAGAAATCTCTGAACTCCTCGGCTGTAAAGTTCGTGCCGTTATCGGTGATGATACTGTGGGGCACGCCAAATCTGAAGACGATGGACCTGATGAAGTTGACTGCTGAAGTTGCGGTTGAACTTGTGATTGGCACCGCCTCGATCCACTTCGTGAATTTGTCGACTGCCACCAGGAGGTGCGTGTGCCCACCCGGGGAGGACTTTCTGAAGGGACCTACCATGTCGAGTCCCCACTGCGCGAACGGCCATGCAAGTGGGATGGTTTTCAATGCTGATGCAGGTGCGTGAGGTTTGTTGGCGAATTCTTGGCAGCCGACGCACCTTCTTACGAGCTCGACTGCGTCTTGCATTGCAGTGGGCCAGTAGAATCCTGCTCGCAAGGCCTTGGCAACCAGTGCTCGACTGCTTGCATGATGCCCGCAGATTCCAGCGTGGATGTCGAGTAGAATAGCCTGGCCGTCAGATGGATCAATGCACCTTTGGAGTACGCCTGAGATGCTTCGCTTGTAAAGCTCGCCCTTGATGATGGTGAAGCCCTTCGAGCGGCGGACAATGCGCTTTGCTTCGACTGGGTTCTCTGGCAGCCGCTGATGCAGCATGTAGGCCAGATACGGGCTTGTCCATGTGGGTTCGACCAGCATGATCTCCATGGGCTCCTTCTCCGTGCTTTGCGGGTTGGCGGTCGTTGTTGTCGATGCAGGGGGTTCTGGCGGAGGCCGGACCCTGATAGAGCGCTGCGTGATGCACTCGAGGAAGACTCCGGGTGGAACCGGAGCTCGATCTGATCCGAGGTTGGCGAGGATGTCGGCTTCTTCATTGCTTTCGCGGCCAATGTGTCGCAACTCGCAGCCGTCGAATTGGCCTTCCAGCTGGTTGTACAGCTCCCTGTATGCTATCATGTTGTCAGCGATGGCGTCGCATTGCTTCATTGTTTGCTGTACCACCAGGTAGGAGTCGCCATAGATCATAAGGCGAGTGGCGCCGCAGTTCTTGGCCATCCGCATGCCGTGGATCAGTGCCTCGTACTCCGCCTCGTTGTTGGAGGGTGTTGGAAATTTCATCTGCAGCACGTACTTAAGCTTATCGCCTTTGGGTGATATGAGCACGACTCCCGCTCCGGCTGAGTTGAATTTCTTGGATCCATCAAAGTACATGGTCCATGCAGTCGATAAATCAGGCTCGTCTGGTAGCTGCGCTTCTATCCACTCTGTGGTGAACTCTGGTAGGACCTGAGCCTTGATTGCCTTCGGGTGCACGTACTTTCAGCCCCCATGGCCCTAACTCGACAACCCACTTGGCGACTCGCCCTGTCGCGGATGGATTAGTGAGGATGTCTGATAGGGCGGAGGAGCTTACCACCGTTATCGGGTGCTCGGAGAAGTAGTGTACCACCTTCCTTGACGTCATGAAGACGGCGTATGCCAACTTCTGATAGTGCGGGTACCTCTGCTTTGACTCTGTTAATACCTCGCTGAGGTAATACACGGGCCGTTGGACAGGATGAGCCCTTCCCTCTTCCTCCCGTTCGACTACGAGAACGGTACTGACCACTCTGTTCGTGGCTGCCACGTAAAGGTACAGTGGTTCATTCTCCTGGGGTGCTACCAGTACTGGAGGGGTTGTCAGGGTCTTCTTCAGCCTGTCAAAGGCATCCTGTGCTTCCTCCGTCCACTCGAATTTGTCGCCTTTTTTCATCAGCTGGTAGAAGGGCAGAGCCTTTTCTCCCAGCTTACTTATGAATCGACTGAGTGCTGCGACTCTGCCGGCTAGACTTTGCACATCATGGAGTTTTGATTGGTGCAGGCATGTCGAGTATATTTTGCACCTTTTCTGGATTTGCTTCGATTCCTCTCGCAGAGACAAGGTACCCCCAGTAGCTCTCCGGCTGGGACGCCGAAAACGCACTTGTCTGGGTTCAGCTTGATCTGGTACTTGTCGAGTGCCTCGAAGACCTTGCGGAGGTCGTCGATGAGGGTGTCCTCTTTGCGGGTGGTGATGACGATATCGTCGACGTAGACTTGGACTACCTTCCCGATAAGCTCCTTCAGGCAGGCTTGCATTGTACGCTGGTACGTGGCCCCAGCGTTTTTCAACCCGAAGGGCATCATGGTGTAGCAGAACACACCGTGTGGTGTGATAAACGCCGTCTTCTCTTGGTCTTCGACTGCCATCTTGATCTGCTGGTAGCCTGAGTAGGCATCCAGGAAGGACAGACGTGCGCAGCCCGCAGTCGAGTCGACGATCTGATCAATCCGCGGGAGCGGAAAGTGATCCTTGGGGCAACATTTGTTGATGGCGGTGAAGTCGACGCACATGCGGAGTTTCTTCGTCTTCTTCTTTTCCACCAGTACTGGGTTTGCTACCCACTCTGACTTCTTGATTTCTTTAATAAAACCGGCATGGAGCAGCCGGTCGATCTCCAAACTGATCGCGTCTCTCTTTGGACCCGAAAAAGCGCCTCATGGCTTGCTTGACAGGTCTGGCGTCCTTGTGAACGTGTAATCGGTGCTCGGCGAGTTCTCTTGGTATGCCTGGCATATCAGAAGGTTGCCAGGCGAATATCTTCCAGTTTTCGCGCAGGAACTCGACGAGCGCGCTTTCCTATGCGCTGGTCAAGCTTGATGACACCCGAACCACCTTGTCAGCATCTGTCGGGTGTACCTGGTGGGCCCTGGTATCGTCGCTGGTGTTGAACGCCGAGTCCTTGGATGATTTCTTCTTTGGGGGGAAGAGGGTCTTGTCGTTGTCGACTGCCAGCATCTCGAGGTGATCTTCCATCCCAAAGAACTCAGAGATCCTATTGAACTCGCGGTCGCAGCTGTCGGACCGGTCGAAGTCGCCTCTCACCGTGATGACACCCTTGGGTCCAGGCATCTTGAGCATGAGGTAGGCGTAGTGGGGTATCGCCATGAACCTTGCAAAAGTTGGACGCCCAAGGATGGCGTGGTACTGTGATTTCCAGTCGACCACCTCGAAGTCGATTGCCTCCCTCCGGAAGTTGTCGGGTGTGCCGAAGATCACGTCGAGTGTGATTACTCCCATGGGCGTAACTGCTTGCCCTGGTACTATACCGTGAAAGGTATTAGATGACGGCGTCAGGTTGGAAATTGACCTGTTCATGCGCCTGAGTGTGTCAGCGAAAAGAATGTTGATTCCGCTGCCTCCGTCCATGAACACCTTTTTCAAGGTGTACTCCCCGATCTGAGCTTCGACTACCAGAGCGGCGTGCCCGGGCCGTGGTATTACCGGCGGGTGATCAGCCCTGGAGAAGGTAATGTCTATCTCTGATCCTCTCAGGTACTCGGGTACTGCGGGTGGATTGGTGATTGCCTGAAAGACTTGGCGAGTAATGAGCTTCTGGTCCTGTTGGAAAGGACGCCCCTTCTGTATCATGTTCATCTGCCCACGTGGTGCTGGGAACACGTTGGCAGGGTCCTCGTTGCTGCGGTTTGCTGCTGCTGTTGTTGCTGCGGGTAGTAAGCAATGCTGCTTGCGCTGGGTTGGCGGTGGAGGAGCTGGTGGTGTGTTGATTGCCAGCTGTCCCGCGACTGGTTGTCTCGCGGGTGGTGCTTGACGAACTGCTGCCCGTCCGTAGCAAGTACGCGCGTGAAGGCCCTGGCCAACCGTTGCGCCTTCTTGCAGTCCTTCAACAGGTGTCGGGATCCCCACTTGCCTGTTCTTCCGGGTCCTTGAACATATGGTGCCTGCAGGGTTGCTGTAGCTCTTCCTCATCCGTGAGTATGCGTCTGCGCCACTCGCGCTTTGCGACTTCCATCTCCGCGGTAGCCGCTGCCACCACCTTGGCTGTATCCTCTATCATTGCCACCGCCTTGGCTATATCCTCTATCACTGCCACCGCCTTGGCTATATCCTCTATCATTGCCACCCGCCTTGGCTATATCCTCTATCATTCTCACGGGGGGTTTCGATCCCGCCGCTACTAACTCTATTGAGTCATGGCCGATAAAGCGTGGTTTCTTCTTCAGTCGACCCTCTCGCCAGTTGCTGGGTTGGGATCTGGCATTGAGTCGCGGACGGAGTCTTCTCCATCTGCCCATTGGTTGGCGATCTGCATAAGGTCTATCATATTCTTCGGCCTGAGCCTACCAAGTTCTTCGCGAAGGTCGCGGCGGGTGAGGCCGTAGATGAATGCATCCATGACTCTGTCCTCCTGAGGTGGCTCCATCCATGGTGTTGCGGAGCAGGGTCCACCGCTGGATGTACGAACGGAGTCGCTCCTCATAGCCCTGTTTGCAAGCTTGGAGCTCGATAAGGGTGGTTGGCCTGGCGTAAGTTCCCAGGAAACCTTTTATGAATGCGGTCCTGAATTCCTCCCAAGTCCTGAAGGCATCCTTCGGCTGCGTGTTGAGCCACCCGCGGGCGGACCCCGTGAGCATCAGCTGGATGTACTGCATGGCGGTAGTCGAATTACCACCTTGGCAGCTGCATGCGATGAGGTAGTCGTCCAGCCAATCCTGCGGGTGCTGCTTTCCGTCGTACTTTTGTGTCTCCGCCGTCAGCTTGAAGCCTTTGGGCATCTTCGTGTCGCGAATATTTATACTGAAACACGGGGCTCCACGTGGCTCGTGGTCTTCATCATCGTCGAGTAGTCCTGCTTCTCGCAGTCGACGGGCACGGTCTATCCTTCTCTGTGTGACGACGTTGCGGCCATCCTCGCCGGGCTGCAGTTGTCGCAGTCGAATCGGTTCCCGATCTGCCGCTGGTGCGACTCCACGGTCACGACGTCCTCGTTCCTCGTACATCCCTTCGACTGGTTCTCCTCTTGCCAGACTTCCTCGACTTGCCTCAAGGCTTGGATCTGCTGCCTGTGTACGCGGGCGTTGGCGCTTCCTTCCGGCGGCTGCATGACCCGCAAATAGGTCTCGACTCCCATAAGCGCAGAGGCGGGTGTTCTGGGGATGGGTATTCCGTCCTCGTCTTCCAAGAAAGATGACTCCAAGTTGCGGGTGAGGTGGATGCGATCGGCCTCGTGCACCCGCGGCATGCGAGTTCTGTGCCTTCCTCTTGTGACTTCTTCTGATCCAGACATGAATGTGAGCGCTGCCCTCCTGGCACTCGACTCGTCGGCTAGCTCCTTGCGCCGGGCCAACTCGGTTTTTCCTGTGATTCGTTCGGCTTCCTTCCAGAGCAAGTACTGGACCGCCTGTCGATCTTCCTGTGGATCTTCCGGGGGCAGGGAACGTGCCANCCCCCCCCCCCCCGCGTCGCCCTCCTCTGGCGACACGGGGGAACCCTAGCCGCCGCCTCTAGCCCTCCCCCTCCTACCCCCGCATCGCCGCCGCTGGAGGGGGCGCCGGCGGGGCGGTTTGGTTTTCCTCCTCGAGTGCCCTGGAGCGAGGCGGCTCGGCCGCCGGCGTGCCGTGGCGAGGCAGCGGGCGGCGCGGCGGAGCGAGGTTGCGGGACGGCGGCGCGAGGTTGCGGGTCGGCGGCGCGAGGAGGCGGTGGATGCAGACGCGGGCGGGGCTGCTGGAGCGCGGCCGTCTGGATCTAGGTCGCATCATGGTCGGCGGGCGGATTTGCGGCGCGGTGGCTCTCCTTCGAGCAGGTGCCGGCGGTGTGGCGTAATGGTTCGTTGTGGAGGTGGTGAGGTTGCGGCGGAGCAGGCGCGGCGGCGGCGCCCTGTGGTTCTGGCAAGCCATGGGGGCTGGGCTAGTCGCGGCTCTGCGCGCGGCTGCAGCCCCGGTGGTACGGGTCAGGCTGGGCGCGACGACGCCCTGCGGGTGAGGTGGAAGAGGCGGAGGTGGGCGGTTCTGGGGCGGTGGTGTGGCGGAGCGGCGATCTGGACTTAGGCGCGGTTTTGGCCGTGGTGCTTCTCAGCATCCTGCTCGGAGGAGAGGAGGTTTCCGTGGACTTCAATTCGGCCGGCAACACCCAGGTATGGAGCTCCCAGTGGTCAGGCAGATCGGGTGGAGGTGTCGGGTTTGGTGCTGCGAGCGAAAGCTCTATGCCAACTTTGTTGGCACTGACAACGTCGATGCTCGTGAGCCCGTTTTCCTCGTTGGAGGTGTCGTCGCGCAGCTACCACCCCGACTACCCTAAGTGTTGTCCTAGCGAAAGCCAAAGATCTTTGTATTAGATCGGACAACGGCGGCGTATCCGACGTCGCTTCCTCCTTGGAGGCGTCGTCTTGGAACCACCTTTATCCGCTTTGGTCGTGTGGTGTCTCCGTCTAAGTGTTACCGGCCGGTGCGAGCTTTGCGGCGGGTTTGCGGTCGTGTTGGAGGTGGTTGGCCGTTCCTTGACGTGCTCTTTGGTCTTGCTGATCCACCTATTTGCGGTTGGGTTCGAAGCTTTCATCGGAAGCCGGGTTAGCGAGTTCCCCTTGTTTCCGTTTGTCACCCCTCCCTCCTATGGGGGTGCCGGCGAAAGGCAACCAGACGGCCAAGTTCATAGCATCTTGCTTGCTGGTCAGATGAAGATGGAAGTTGACTGACGAGCTTGTGACTCGGCAAATCCCTAGGTCGAATACCCCGGGTTGATTGAAGGAGAAAGAGAGAGATCAGGCTGGTGAACACGACGGCTAACAGGGGGCGATTTTACCCAGGTTCGGCCCCTCGAGTTGAGGTAAAGACCTACTCCTGCTTGTCTGGAATTATCGATTGGTGGCTACAATGCGATGTTCAATGATTCGATGCCCTAGACGGCGCACCCTCCCGGCCTTTATACTACAGGCCGGGTCTCGGGTGGACGGTGCGGATTGCACGTACAAGATAAGGAAAGCATCACCGACCTAAGTCGACTACTTGTGCCACACGGTGTCCTTCTTGGGCTTCGCTGGGCCTTCATTGGCGTGACCCAGGTACCACCACCGTGGGGGACCCGAAAGGTAGCCCCACGACAGTAGCCCCCGAGTGCTCAGTCGAATCGTAGAGTCGGGTGGAGGACTCCCCCTTTCAGGGCACGCCACATGGAATCGTCGAAGCTTGCTTCGAGTGAGCTTGTCTTGATTCTTCGGGTGCACCGATTTGATCTTTCGGAGTCGCAGCATTTCGACTGCCCTTGTCCACAATCATCGGGTGCGCGAACAGCGCTCCCGATGGGAGTAGCCCCCGAGATTAAGCTGAATTGCTTGCAATTGAGATTAAACTCAAATTTCCTCAGTCGAAAAGCCCGCTCCCGATGGGAGTAAACAGATGACTCGAATTTGTCCGAGTCGAAACTGTCCTGGCTCGACTTACTCTTCACTCAGCCTTGATGGCCTACTAGTCATAACATCAGCTTTTAAAAATCTTACTTCGTCTTACTCCACTCGAACGTTTGGTTCGAACGTACTTTGTTCAGTCGAATGACTGTCGAATGCTCAGCCAATTGCTTGGCTTACTTGACACACTTCCATGATGACGTCAGGGATGACGCTTTTGATGACATGACTCGACACGCTCTGCGCCCGACGGGACGTGACGATGGTGGGCCCGCTGTCACAGCGGCGACCGCTGAATATGGACCGTTGGGCGCGAAAACTCCGCGGCGTGATGATGATGCTTCGGTTCCCGTGCGTAGTGGAGCACGACCAATGTGTCCTTCGTGCGACACGTGGACGGCAGGATCCTTGCGGCGCCTTGCAGTTCCGCGATTGACGGCCAAAATGAACTGCCCCGCGGTATATAATTTTCACCGCGGCGCAGGGGCAGTTCACCAAGCCTCATTCTTCTCCCTCGCCGCCAGTTCTTGCCATCGCTGTTCCTCGCGAAAAAGCTTCCAAAAATCCTCCCCTTTCCCCTCCGGCGACATGGGCCACAAGAGAGTTAAGGGTACTGAGAGCTCCTCCGCCGCCGGCGACGACGCCGGGATGAAGAAGGTGGAAGGCGACTGGGGCAAATCCTCAGTCAGAGCGGCGGAGCTCGACAACCTCCGCCAGCAGGGGCTGCTGCCGCCGGAGAGCACGGCGACGACGCGGGCGCCCGGTAAGGATACCATCCCTGCTCCCCGCAATGGGGAACGCGTCTGCTTCGTGGAGTTTCTTCCACGGGGATTCGGGTTCCCCCTTCACGATTTCGTCCGTGGGCTTCTGTACGCCTATGGGATTCAGATCCACGATCTGACTCCCAACAGCGTCTTAAGCATCACGAGCTTTATCGTGTTGTGCGAATGCTTTCTGGGGATCGCACCCCACTGGGCACTTTGGAAGTCGCTCTTCCAGGTGCGCCGGATGGTGGGTAAGTCGAAAGAGGCATACCCAGTCGGCGGTTTTGGCATCCAGCTTCGTGGCGACACGGTCTTCTTCCATATGAAGAAGTCCGACTCCGTGCAAAACTGGAGAAAGAAGTGGTTCTACGTCAAGTGGAACCAAGCCGGGCTTCCCGACTTCGCCGCTGATCGGCCCTTGAGGAAAACCAACGCCTGGTCGCACCCCCTGTCGGCGGAGGATAAGGAGTCGATCAAACCGCTGACGTCATTGCTTCGCGGGTTGTTGAAGTCGATGGGACGCGAAGCGGGCGGGATCCAGCTGATCGCCATGTTCCATAGGCTGAGGGTACAGCCGCTTCAACAACGCCCTCTCCCGATGTGGGAAATGGCAGTCGACCCGGCGGTTGACGATGCGCAGGTCGCGATCAAGGTGAGGAATATCACCAGTCTGCGGGTCGCCGACCCGTGCAACGTGACTTGCCCAGTCGCGCCGTTCAGCTCGACGAATCCGATCCCAGAGGTAAGTGTTTGAATCTTGATTTCTTCTTTGTGTGTCATTCGACTGTCTTTTTTCTGATTTTCCGACTGTTGCTTGCTGCTCTTCAGGATCGTAAGAACTACGTGAGCCTTCCTCCGTTGATGGAGAATGGCGCTCACGATGAAGCCGCAATCGTTGCCGAGCAGGACGGCGATGAAGAGAGTCCTCCCCCTGCCTACTCGCGTAGCGAGGAAGTGGAGGAGGAAGAAGAGGAGGACACGGCTCCACCCGCGAAGCGGCGTAAGCAGAAGAACGTCGACTTCACCGCGGCGACGTCTCCCTTGAAGGAGGCGGCAGGAGGAGAAGGACTCTAGCGGATCTTCTTCAGTGCCGAAGGAGCCGGTGAACCCGCTGATAGCGACTCCGCTGACTCCGCGCCTCCCGCGGGGTTTGGGAGGATGCCGTCTCCTTCCATGAGCAGCAATGGTGAAGATGCTGACAGGTAAGCTTTCTGCGACTGAACCTTTCTGATTCGCTTCTTCTTTCTGTTCCTTGGGTGTTTTCTGAATCTTTTGTAAGCAGCCATCAAGGTGGTAATGTCCATGTTTCGCCTCGTGAGGAGGAACACCAGTCTGCTGCCCCGGAGCATGCGACTGGTACAACTGAAGAGGCGCCACAGGCGAACGATCCTCCGGTGCTGGACCCTTCGACGGCCACCCGGCCGGATGGTGCCGCTGATGCGACTGCCGTGGATGCTGATCTGACCCAGCATGTAAGTATCTTCTTTCTTATCTTGCAAATTCTTGTATCGGGTGCGCGAACAGCGCTCCCGATGGGAGTAGCCCCCGAAGATGTGCGTGACTAGAATAGTCGGGTACAGATTTATACTTCTTTTTCCGCAGCCCGTCTATCGTCAGCAGATGGAAACGGCCACCCGCTTCATTCGTCTGGAGCAGGAGGCTAGTCAACTTCGTGCTGCGCTTGAGCAGTCGAAGAGTAAGTATCCCTTGTCGAGTCTTTTGAACTTTCTTCGACTGTCTGCAATTCTGAACTTTTGCTCGGGTGTTCTGCAGAAGACAACCAAGGCTTGGCGAAGCGGGTCCAGCAACTGGAGAAGTCGCTTGAGACCCAGACTGAGGCAGAAAAGGTTCAGGTCGAACGCCTGATTAGCATTGCCACAGTCATTGGTGGTAAGTTCTCGGCTGATAGAAGCCTACTTTGCCTTTATTGCCTGCAGGTAACCTTACTATTCGCGTTATTTCTGAATGTAGGTGTTGGTGGTGGTGCTCCCCCTGAAGGGACGTCCAGCGCGAATACCACCTTGTCGGCGGCAGTCGACCTCTGCAACCGGGTTTGCGCGTGCGCCGCGGACGCTGTGAAGAAGTCCTCGAGCGCCCTGGCCAACATCTATCAAGGTGTTTTCCCTGGTCAGGCTGCGCCTAAGGAGGCTGACGCGCTGGCGGCTCCATTTGCTGAGGCGAATGTGATGGCCAACTACACCCGCACCCAGACGGTACGCGGCTCCGAGCTCACCTTCCGTCTGTTACTCGGTCATGGGATCTCGGGTGACTTTGAGGCGGCTGTGAGCGACTTCCCTCGAAGGCCCGATGGAAAGTCCAAGTCCCTGACCAGCGTCAAGGACAAGGCGACTCAGTTAGCTAAAAAGCTGATTGACACCTTTGAGAGGAAGCTTGCAGAGTCAGCCGCCAAAAAGGGCCGCGCACCGTCGGGTTCTGCCATGTAGTGTTGTAGTAGGGGTCTTCTTTTGTCTTTTGTAATGAAACTTGTGAAATCAATGGATATGCTGATTCTGTCATGCGACTGTGTTTTTGTCTAGTCTTGTTGAAAATAGTGCTCTCTGATGTTCTTTAAATTGACAGCCTGACGGAAGTGCTCCTCCTGAAGTCGCGGAAGATATCCGTGCGTACTGGGATGAGGGTACCTCTTCGGCTGCGCCTGCGTCTTCGCGTTGTCCGACTCCTCCAGCTCCCGCGCGGAGCACGAACGATCAGCGAGTGTTTAATTATATGAGGAACAAGATCACTGAACTTGAGTCGAAGCTGCGGAGAACTGAAGTGGAGCTTGAACGCCTCAGGGCGCGTTCCGCTGGGCCGTTCAATCAGCGCGAACGGTTCCTTCTTGACCAGATTGATCTGATATGTCGACAGCTGCAAGGTTTGGGCTCTAGCTGCTTCTCTTTGATTTCTTCATGCTTGTGTTGTTCTGCACCTTGACCCGTTAATTGCAGTTGTTAATCCCGACTGGCAAGCCGAGAACGCTCGAGTGGACGAGCGCGTGGATAGTGAGGCCACCGGTAACTCGGTCGAAGCTCGCCAATTCTGGGTACATAAGGGAGAGGGCCGTATACTCGCGCGGATGCTGGATCGCACCTGGCGAGCTGCGTTCGTTCTTGAAGGTTGCAGGAAAGCACTCTGGCAGATCAACAAAGTGTTCTTCCCCCTTGATGAGCAGCCGGAAGGGTTGCCCGCGCTGTTGGAGAGGTTCCGCAGTAGCAGGGCGTTGAAGGGGGTCGTCCTCGGTCAGCTTGTTGCCGGGGCCAACACAGCGTTTGCCTATGTTCGACTGCATCGACCTCATGTTCCCTTGGACAGAATACTTGATGGGTTGCCTAGGGATGTTGATTATGCTGAATCCCTTGAGGCCGCACGTCAGGTGATGCGACAGGTTCTGAATCATACAGAGCGACGTGTAGGGCCACTGGATGCGCCAAAGGAAGAGCCTGTCGACTAAGAAAAACAGTTTGTTGTATAATGTTAGCTTGTAACATAAACATGCATGTATGTATGCCCATATGATGTTGTATGGGTGATTTTGCGCTTGTAGACCTGTATGGCTCGAGCCCCCGAGTGAATCGAGTGGCGGCCTAGGATTTTTGGGTGATGCCTGTTAGGCGCAGCCCCCGAGTGATTCGAGTGGCGGCCTAGGCTAACTTTAGACCTGTACAGCGCGAGCCCCCGAGTGCGTCGAGTGGCGGCCGAGGATTTTTGGGTGATGCCTGTTAGGCGCAGCCCCCGAGTGATTCGAGTGGCGGCCTAGGCTAACTTTAGACCTGTACAGCGCGAGCCCCCGAGTGCGTCGAGTGGCGGCCGAGGATTTTTGGGTGATGCCTGTTAGGCGCAGCCCCGAGTGGTTCGAGTGGCGGCCTAGGCTGACTTTAGACCTGTACAGCGCGAGCCCCCGAGTGCGTCGAGTGGCGGCCGAGGATTTTGGGTGATGCCTGTTAGGCGCAGCCCCCGAGTGGTTCGAGTGGCGGCCTAGGCTAACTTTAGACCTGTACAGCGCGAGCCCCCGAGTGCGTCGAGTGGCGGCCGAGGATTTTTGGGTGATGCCTGTTAGGCGCAGCCCCCGAGTGGTTCGAGTGGCGGCCTAGGCTAACTTTAGACCTGTACAGCGCGAGCCCCCGAGTGCGTCGAGTGGCGGCCGAGGATTTTTGGGTGATGCCTGTTAGGCGCAGCCCCCGAGTGGTTCGAGTGGCGGCCTAGGCTAACTTTAGACCTGTACAGCGCGAGCCCCCGAGTGCGTCGAGTGGCGGCCGAGGATTTTTGGGTGATGCCTGTTAGGCGCAGCCCCCGAGTGGTTCGAGTGGCGGCCTAGGCTAACTTTAGACCTGTACAGCGCGAGCCCCCGAGTGCGTCGAGTGGCGGCCGAGGATTTTTGGGTGATGCCTGTTAGGCGCAGCCCCCGAGTGGTTCGAGTGGCGGCCTAGGCTAACTTTAGACCTGTACAGCGCGAGCCCCCGAGTGCGTCGAGTGGCGGCCGAGGATTTTGTGTTGGACCTGTGCGGCGCAGCCCCCGAGTGGTTCGAGTGGCGGCCTAGGTTGCAAAGGAGAGGGTGACACAAAATTTCTTTAATCATCTTTATTTATTCTCGCAAACAGGCCGCCTCATTAAAACCCTTCCAGTCCCCTTAGGTACCCTGGCGAGGGAAAGAGTGCGTAAGAAACCTGCTGCTACTTTGAGTTTACAGTGTAGGGTACATCAGGCGTAGAAGCGGCGTAGCTGTGCCACGTTCCACGGGTTACTGCAAACTGTTCCTGTGGCTTGGTCCTTCAGGCGGTATGCTCCATTGCCGATTGCTTCTGTCACAATGTACGGGCCTTCCCATGGGGAGGCGAGCTTGTGCACTTTCTTCTGCTTGAGTCGAAGGACCAGGTCGCCTGGGACAAAAGCTCTGGGTCGCAGTCGTCGCCCGTGGTAGTTGCGCAGGTCCTGCTGGTACACTGCTGTACGGCTGAGGGCGATGTCGCGTGCTTCATCTAGAGTGTCCCTGTCATCTTCGAGTGCCTCTTCTGCGTCGGACTCGTCGTAGGCCACGACCCGTGGAGCGTCAAACTTAATGTCACAGGGTAAGACTGCTTCTGCGCCGTACACCATAAAGAACGGTGTGTATTGGGTGGATCTGTTCGGCGTGGTGCGTAGGCTCCATAGCACGCTTGGAAGTTCCTCTACCCAGGCTCCTGCAGCTCGTTTCAACGGCACTCGCAGACGCTTCTTTATCCCTTTGCTGACTAGGCCGTTGGCCCTTTCGACTTGTCCGTTAGACTGCGGGTGTGAGACGGATGCGTAGCTGAGCTTGATGCCTTGTTCCTCGCAGAAATCTCTGAACTCCTCGGCTGTAAAGTTCGTGCCGTTGTCGGTGATGATACCGTGGGGCACGCCAAATCTGAAGATGATGGACCTGATGAAGTTGACTGCTGAAGTTGCGGTTGAACTTGTGATTGGCACCGCCTCGATCCACTTCGTGAATTTATCGACTGCCACCAGGAGGTGCGTGTGCCCACCCGGGGAGGACTTCTTGAAGGGACCTACCATGTCGAGTCCCCACTGCGCGAACGGCCATGCAAGTGGGATGGTTTTCAATGCTGATGCAGGTGCGTGAGGTTTGTTGGCGAACTCTTGGCAGCCGACGCACCTTTTTACGAGCTCGACTGCGTCTTGCATTGCAGTGGGCCAGTAGAACCCTGCTCGCAAGGCCTTGGCAACCAGTGCTCGACTGCTTGCATGATGCCCGCAGATTCCGGCGTGGATGTCGAGTAGAATAGCTTGGCCGTCAGATGGATCAATGCACCTTTGGAGTACGCCTGAGATGCTTCGCTTGTAAAGCTCGCCCTTGATGATGGTGAAGCCCTTCGAGCGGCGGACAATGCGCCTTGCTTCGACTGGGTTCTCTGGCAGCCGCTGATGCAGCATGTAGGCCAGATACGGGCTTGTCCATGTGGGTTCGACCAGCATGATCTCCATGGGCTCCTTCTCCGTGCTTTGCGGGTTGGCGGTAGTTGTTGTCGATGCAGGAGGTTCTGGCGGGGGCCGGACCCTGATAGAGCGCTGCGTGATGCACTCGAGGAAGACTCCGGGTGGAACCGGAGCTCGATCTGAGCCGAGGTTGGCGAGGATGTCGGCTTCTTCATTGCTTTCGCGGCCAATGTGTCGCAGTTCGCAGCCGTCGAATTGGCCTTCCAGCTGGTTGTACAGCTCCCTGTATGCTATCATGTTGTCAGCGATGGCGTCGCATTGCTTCATTGTTTGCTGCACCACCAGGTAGGAGTCGCCATAGATCATGAGGCGAGTGGCGCCGCAGTTCTTGGCCATCCGCATGCCGTGGATCAGTGCCTCGTACTCCGCCTCGTTGTTGGAGGGTGTTGGAAATTTCATCTGCAGCACGTACTTAAGCTTATCGCCTTTGGGTGATATGAGCACGACTCCCGCTCCGGCTGACTTGAATTTCTTGGATCCATCGAAGTACATGGTCCATGCAGTCGATAAATCAGGCTCGTCTGGTAGCTGCGCTTCTATCCACTCTGTGGTGAACTCCGGGAGGACCTGAGCCTTGATTGCCTTCGGGTGCACGTACTTCAGCCCCCATGGCCCTAACTCGACAACCCACTTGGCGACTCGCCCTGTCGCGGATGGATTAGTGAGGATGTCTGATAGGGCGGAGGAGCTTACCACCGTTATCGGGTGCTCGGAGAAGTAGTGTACCACCTTCCTTGACGTCATGAAGACGGCGTATGCTAGCTTCTGGTAGTGCGGGTACCTCTGCTTTGACTCTGTTAATACCTCGCTGAGGTAATACACGGGCCGTTGGACGGGATGAGCCCTTCCTTCTTCCTCCCGTTCGACTACGAGAACGGTACTGACCACTCTGTTCGTGGCTGCCACGTAAAGGTACAGTGGTTCATTCTCCTGGGGTGCTACCAGTACTGGAGGGGTTGTCAGGGTCTTCTTCAGCCTGTCAAAGGCATCCTGTGCTTCCTCCGTCCACTCGAATTTGTCCGCCTTTTTCATCAGCTGGTAGAAGGGCAGGGCCTTTTCTCCCAGCTTACTTATGAATCGACTGAGTGCTGCGACTCTGCCGGCTAGACTTTGTACGTCATGAAGTTTTGTTGGTGCAGGCATGTCGAGTATATTTTGCACCTTTTCTGGATTTGCTTCGATTCCTCTCGCAGAGACAAGGTACCCCAGTAGCTCTCCGGCTGGGACGCCGAAAACGCACTTGTCTGGGTTCAAGCTTGATCTGGTACTTGTCGAGTGCCTCGAAGACCTTGCGGAGGTCGTCGATGAGGGTGTCCTCTTTGCGGGTGGTGATGACGATATCGTCGACGTAGACTTGGACCACCTTCCCGATAAGCTTCTTCAGGCAGGCTTGCATTGTACGCTGGTACGTGGCCCCAGCGTTTTTCAACCCGAAGGGCATCATGGTGTAGCAGAACACACCGTGTGGTGTGATAAACGCCGTCTTCTCTTGGTCTTCGACTGCCATCTTGATCTGCTGGTAGCCTGAGTAGGCATCCAGGAAGGACAGGCGTGCGCAGCCCGCAGTCGAGTCGACGATCTGATCAATCCGCGGGAGCGGAAAGTGATCCTTGGGGCAACATTTGTTGATGGCGGTGAAGTCGACGCACATGCGGAGTTTCTTCGTCTTCTTCTTTTCCACCAGTACTGGGTTTGCTACCCACTCTGACTTCTTGATTTCTTTAATAAAACCGGCATGGAGCAGCCGGTCGATCTCCAAACTGATCGCGTCTCTCTTTGGACCCGAAAAGCGCCTCATGGTTTGCTTGACAGGTCTGGCGTCCTTGTGAACGTGTAATCGGTGCTCGGCGAGTTCTCTTGGTATGCCTGGCATATCAGAAGGTTGCCAGGCGAATATCTTCCAGTTTTCGCGCAGGAACTCGACGAGCGCGCTTTCCTATGCGCTGGTCAAGCTTGATGACACCCGAACCACCTTGTCAGCATCTGTCGGGTGTACCTGGTGGGCCCTGGTATCGTCGCTGGTGTTGAACGCCGAGTCCTTGGATGATTTCTTCTTTGGGGGGAAGAGGGTCTTGTCGTTGTCGACTGCCAACATCTCCAGGTGATCGTCCATCCCAAAGAACTCAGAGATCCTGCTGAACTCGCGGTCGCAGCTGTCGGATCGGTCGAAGTCGCCTCTCACCGTGATGACACCCTTGGGTCCAGGCATCTTGAGCATGAGGTAGGCGTAGTGGGGTATCGCCATGAACCTTGCAAAAGTTGGACGCCCGAGGATGGCGTGGTACTGTGATTTCCAGTCGACCACCTCGAAGTCGATTGCCTCCCTCCGGAAGTTGTCGGGTGTGCCGAAGATTACGTCGAGTGTGATTACTCCCATGGGCGTAACTGCTTGCCCTGGTACTATACCGTGAAAGGTATTAGATGACGGCGTCAGGTTGGAAGTTGACCTGTTCATGCGCCTGAGGGTGTCAGCGAAAAGAATGTTGATTCCGCTGCCTCCATCCATGAACACCTTTTTCAAGGTGTACTCCCCGATCTGAGCTTCGACTACCAGAGCGGCGTGCCCGGGCCGTGGTATTGCCGGCGGGTGATCAGCCCTGGAGAAGGTGATGTCTGTCTCTGATCCTCTCAGGTACTCGGGTACTGCGGGTGGATTGGTGATTGCTTGAAAGACTTGGCGAGTAATGAGCTTCTGGGTCCTGTTGGAAGGACGCCCCTTCTGTATCATGTTCATCTGCCCGCGTGGTGCTGGGAACACGTTGGCAGGGTCCTGTTGCTGCGGTTGCTTCTGCTGCTGTTGCGGCTGCTGCGGTTGTTGCGGCGGGTAGTAAGCCAGTGCTGCTTGCGCTGGGTTGGCGAGTGGAGGAGCTGGTGGTGCGTTGATTGCCAGCTGTCCCGCGACTGGTTGTCCCGCGGGTGATGCTTGATGAACCTGCTGCCCGTCCGTAGCAAGTACGCGCGTGAAGGCCCTGGCCAGCCGTTGCGCCTTCTTGCAGTCCTTCAACAGGTGTCGGGATCCCCACTTGCCTGTTTCCGGGTCCTTGAACATATGGTGCCTGCAGGGTTGCTCTAGCTCTTCCTCATCCGTGAGTATGCGTCTGCGCCACTCGCGCTTGCGACTTCCATCTCCGCGGTAGCCGCTGCCACCACCTTGGTTGTATCCTCTATCATTGCCACCGCCTTGGCTATATCCTCTATCATTGCCACCGCCTTGGCTATATCCTCTATCATTCTCACGGGGGGTTTCGAATCCCGCCGCTACTAACTCTATTGAGTCGTGGCCGATAAAGCGTGGTTTCTTTTTCAGTCGACCCTCTCGCCAGTTGCTGGGTTGGGGATCTGGCATTGAGTCGCGGACAGAGTTTTCTCCATCTGCCCATTGGTTGGCGATCTGCATAAGGTCTATCATATTCTTCGGCCTGAGCCTGCCAAGTTCTTCGCGAAGATCGCGACGGGTGAGGCCGTAGATGAATGCATCCATGACTCTGTCCTCTGAGGTGGCTCCATCCATGGTGTTGCGGAGCAGGGTCCACCGTTGGATGTACGAACGGAGTCGCTCCTCATGGCCCTGTTTGCAAGCTTGGAGCTCGATGAGGGTGGTTGGCCTTGCGTAAGTTCCCAGGAAACCTTTTATGAATGCAGTCCTGAATTCCTCCCAAGTCCTGAAGGCGTCCTTCGGCTGCGTGTTGAGCCACCCGCGGGCGGACCCCGTGAGCATCAGCTGGATGTACTGCATGGCGGTAGTCGAATTACCACCTTGGCAGCTGCATGCGATGAGGTAGTCGTCTAGCCAATCCTGCGGGTGCTGCTTTCCGTCATACTTTTGTGTCTCCGCCGTCAGCTTGAAGCCTTTGGGCATCTTCGTGTCGCGAATATTTATACTGAAACACGGGGCTCCACGTGGCTCGTGGTCTTCATCATCGTCGAGCAGTCCTGCTTCTCGCAGTCGACGGGCGCGGTCTATCCTTCTCTGTGTGACGACGTTGCGGCCATCCTCGCCGGGCTGCAGTTGTCGCAGTCGAATCGGTTCCCGATCTGCCGCTGGTGCGACTCCACGGTCACGACGTCCTCGTTCCTCGTACATCCCTTCGACTGGTTCTCCCCTTGATAAGGCTTCCTCGACTTGCCTCAAGGCTTGGATCTGCTGCCTGTGTACGCGGGCGTTGGCGCTTCCTTCCGGCGGCTGCATGACCCGCAAATAGGTCTCGACTCCCATAAGCGCAGAGGCGGGTGTTCTGGGGATGGGTATTCCGTCCTCGTCTTCCAAGAAAGATGACTCCAAGTTGCGGGTGAGGTGGATGCGATCGGCCTCGTGCACCCGCGGCATGCGAGTTCTGTGCCTTCCTTCTTGATTGACTTCTTCTGATCCAGACATGAACGAGAGCGCTGCCCTCCTGGCACTCGACTCGTCGGCTAGCTCCTTGCGCCGGGCCAACTCGGCTTTATCCTGTTTGATTCGTTCGGCTTCCTTCCAGAGTAAGTACTGGACCGCCTGTCGATCTTCCTGTGGATCTTCCGGGGCAGGGAACGTGCCATCGTCCACGTGCTTCTGTGCCCTAATCGCCAGCTCCCGGGTGATGGTAAGTTTCGTCACCTTGTCTTGCAGGGTGACTTCCATGGGGTACACGGGTGCTGATGGACCGACCATGTAGACTTGCGCGGGGTAGACCCGTCGAGTGGGGCTGATGCTCCCTGTCGTGCTTCCTTCATCTGAGCTGTACTCGTTGTCGAAGATCACAGCAACGTGGTGGGTACCACGGTCGCTGCTACTGGCGGCTGCGCGACGCGTAGATGCGATCGGCGCAATCGAAGCTGGTGCGGATCTTGGCTGGCGCCCGAACAGGTAGGTCGGAGTAGACTTGACTCGCCCCGTGGCCGCAACAGATGCGTTTTTCTTGGCAACCGCAGATGCGATCGCCGCAGTCGAAGTTGATGTAGTCGAAGTAGACGCAGTCGCCTTGACCGCGGTAGATGCGATCTTCGCGACGGGTGAAGCCATGGTCGGCGCAGTTGATGTAGACGCAGATGTCGATGTAGATGCGATCTCCGTAATCTTCACGGCGGGTGAGGTTGCGATCAGTGCAGCCGCCATGGATGCAGGCGCCTCCATTGAGCGCAGGGCGGCCTGCGTAGGGCGGAGGGTTCCGCGACTGTCCACCAGATAACGCAGACTACCAAAGGTAATCCACGTGCTCTGTTGGAATCCGGCGTAAGCCGAAAGATCCGCCGGCGAGTGCTCGACGTACTCGAGGAAGCCGGTGTAGATCGACTCCCTCGCGCTGATGATGTTGTTGGTTGCGGGTGAGGCCGGTATGATCATGACTCCAGCGATCTGTTCTTTCCCACAGACGGCGCCAATTGACGAGCTTGTGACTCGGCAAATCCCTAGGTCGAATACCCCGGGTTGATTGAAGGAGAAAGAGAGAGATCAGGCTGGTGAACACGACGGCTAACAGGGGGCGATTTTACCCAGGTTCGGCCCCTCGAGTTGAGGTAAAGACCTACTCCTGCTTGTCTGGAATTATCGATTGGTGGCTACAATGCGATGTTCAATGATTCGATGCCCTAGACGGCGCACCCTCCCGGCCTTTATACTACAGGCCGGGTCTCGGGTAGACGGTGCGGATTGCACGTACAAGATAAGGAAAGCATCACCGACCTAAGTCGACTACTTGTGCCACACGGTGTCCTTCTTGGGCTTCACTGGGCCTTCATTGGCGTGACCCAGGTACCACCACCGTGGGGGACCCGAAAGGTAGCCCCACGACAAAAGGCTGGGAGGAGCCGCCGGGTAGAGGGACCTTGAGATCGCATCGCCACCATAGCCCTTACGGCAACCTTGTAACATGCAAGAATTCAGCAAGAGAATACAGATCGTTTTACTTCACCGGGGATCCGAACTCCGGTAATTTCTTATCTTCCTTGTTAGCCGCCGGTGTCACCCACGTCATGAAGTTCTCAATAAACCCAAGTCCCTCAAGGAGGGACACTGCCGAGTTAATCACTCGATAGTTGGTGCCATCTATGGGAACCCTCGATGTGGGAACTCAGGCATCTGCGGCTCCATCACCGACAACTCAAGCTCCCGCAGGGCTGGAGGATCCGAACTACTTCAGCTCTCTCTACTTCACCCCGCACGCACAGGAGGCGCGGGCGATCTTCGGTTCCCTGTGGAAAAGCGTCCCTCTGACGTTTGGAATCGTGCGACTCCTAGCAAATCATCACGGCATCCTCCGTCTACCTGACGCTGTTCGGCCAGCAACGACGGACCCATCTCCATCGCCAATCTCGCCTCCAGAACACCCTTCGGACGGCTTCATCAATGACTCCCTGGAAACAGCTGAGTCCAAGTCTTCGTCGCTGACTCCTCTCTCGGAGCATTCGTCAGGCGGCCTCATCAACGACTCCCTGGAAACAGCTGAGTCCAAATCTTCATCGCCGACTTCTCTCCCGGAGCACTCGTTAGGCGATCTCATCAACGACCCCCCTGGTAACAGCTGGGTCTGAATGTTCGTCGGTTTATCTCGACGATGCTGTCTACCCTGAGGACGTCGTTAGTCCCGTCGAACTCGACGCTGACAAACGCACCCAGAGCAAAAACCGCTTCCTCGGTTCGATGCAACCCGCCACAACCCGCCCTATCCAGGTCTACGTGGTTAATGCAAGTGAGAGGACCGGTGACTCGCAAGGATCACAAGATCCCCGTGAAACCATTACAATCAGCGAGGCCGCAATGGCTAGGGTAAAAGCGGTTGTGCAAGATGCAACCCCGCTTGGACCCGACGCAACGAGGGAAGAGCTAATGGTTTACCATCGCCTCCTCCACAATCAGGCCAAACGCTTGAAGAAACGAAGAGCAGAGCTTGACGACCGACAACACCGCGCACAAGAATCAAGTGAGCGGAGAGCAGCATTGTCGTCCCTTCGCTCCTCCACTTCGGTGCACACCCCCAGGTAGCGGGGGCACACTCGCCATCGCTCAAGACTCGACGAGATGCCTGAGGGATCCAGGTGGGAAGTGACTCGAAGCCTCGAGTCCTCCTTCAACACGGTAGATGCAAACGGCTGCGTGCTACCCAAGACGCCACAAGATGCTGCCATGGCATTAGCAACATATTTGCTCACCACGCTGATGCATATAAAATGCATACATGAACTTTGCACTATAACACTTGTTTTCCATTCATATTTGCATCATATAAGGGGTAAATTAATGTTATTTAATGATTTTTGGTAATTAATAATGATTTCCCCTTTTTATGGAATTAATCCTGCGCAGGCAGAAAACCCCTATTTCTTTCCTTATTTATTTCAGGGCCTTAACGACGTCATAATGAGCTGCAAAATTACGGGGATCATTATTTTGGAAGGAGGAAGACCTAGGAGCGAAGGAAGCAAGCAAACGGGGGCCGGAGGGGCGAAAGACGGTGCCCCATGCGGCCAGGTACAGGGGCCATGTGGGCCCACCTCTTTTGGGCCTCGTGACCCCGTTTGCGACGATCCTTCTTCCTGAAACTTCCTCGTGACCTAAAACGCCAATATAAAGAGCCCCCCCGACGTTTTTCGAAGGGAGAGCCGCCACACGAGAGAAACAAGAAACAGAGACCAGGAGGCTACAGATTGGAAGGGGGAAACTCCGATGGAGCGCTGCCGGAGAGGTCTCCTTCTTCTCCATCGACATCTCGGACGTCTCCATGATGAAGAGGGAGTAGTCCACCTCTGGACTATGGGTTTGTGGAAGTAGCATATGTATATCTCTCTTTCTTGAGCTTCACTAATTAGCACCGTATGAGCTGCTGAACATGATTACGGTCATCGTTGTATTACCTTTGTGGTGGATCATTTTATGAGTTAATATATGATGGGATTGCAATGTTTATTTCAGTTATGAAAGTAGATGCATATTATGTACCCCGTTCTTCTATCCTTGTTTTGATCAAGCATGTTTATGAGAGCGTGTGAGGGGGAACGTGTGCATTAGTTGGAGTAACGGGGGTGGTGATGTGATAAGCTGACAACTTAATATCGCGATCCATTGGGTGTTTACCTTACTTTGTTGCCTCACTAGGGATAAACCAAAATACCATGTTGCAAGGTATGAGGAGTGACAAGCCTCTACCTAAGACTAGATCCAGCATGTTCTTATTTTCACTTCATGTCATTAATCTTAAGGCTATACTCTGAGTCGTCTTAATTACTGAGGTGTATGATTTAGTTCGCATCTTGGTGGAGTATAAGTGAGACTAATAATCAAAAGGTCTCTATGTTAGGACGTGATGCCCATATAATTAGTAACATGTCATTAAACTTGTTTGCAATCTCATATGTTAATTCTATGTCTACTCATTTGCCACACTATATTAAAGATAGAGTGCATGTGTGAAACCATGAACACCGGTCCATTTTTAATCATAAGAAACAACTTTCCAACCACTTTTAAGCATCATCTACATTCAGCCATTTTAAAATTAGAAAATACAAAAAACACTTTTATTCATTGCATACACATATATAAACCCCAAAAATATCATCCATCATTATTACTATCATCCTTGCATTACTACTTACCATCATTGCATATTTATTTACTGTTTTGCATCCATTATTATCTTAATATCATTCTCACACCTTGTGCTTGACAACCACTTGGTGAGGTTGAGGGCACAAAGCAATCTACTTTGTTTGCAGGAAATCTAGAGATGGACAAGGAGATAAAATCCCCACTACTGATTCCCCGGGAGTTCGATATTAAACCCTCGAGTCAACCTCGTGGGGAAAAAACTTCCACTTCTACATACTCTGCACTTGGAGGATCAACCTATCCCATATATTATTTTCCTTTCAGGGTATCAAGAGTGCTTGTTGGCGTAGTTGAGGGAGAAGAACACTCTCATGAATTCACAGTCATCACACGCAGCCTCAAGATGACGATCCATGGGCAGAATTGCACAGGCAGATGATACGAGGAGTCGGTATCCTCGGAACCGTGTTGTAAACTGCCGGGTCACCAGCCACAGCCGTGGAACCAGCGCACCCGCCATCTAGACGCGAACGCCATCGAGAAGCTTCACCTCGACCCCATGTTGAGCCTCAGAAAGAGCATCCAACAATGACAGCACGTGACAGGCATGCGCAGGAAACAGTGGATCGGAGTCGCCGAGCACGCGGTGAAGACCGGAGCATGGCCCCGCGTGTGGTAGTCGAATGAAACCGCACAGGACACGAGGAGAACCGGAGGGCACCAGACCTGGAGGAAGAGGAAGACGAGCCGTGTGGAGCCAAGTGTTTCATCCGTCACATACGCGAGTCCCGCATGCCAACAGGATTCAAGTTGATGTCAGAAACTCCAAAGTACGACGGACTGCAGGAGCCAAAAATTTGGATAGAAGATTACTTCACGGCGGTACAGTGCCAAGGCGGTACGCGGAACACAGCGATGCAGTATCTGCAACTGCAGCTTACGGGTTCGGCACGCGCATGGATTAAGAGTCTACCCGCAGACACCATCAGGTCCTGGAATGACTTAGTCACCACGTTCACCCAAAATTTCCAAGGCACATATAAGCGCCCGGCCATGCCAGAAGAGCTCAGAACTTGCATCCAAGAATCAAGTGAGTCACTGCGCTCCTACATCCAGCGTTAGACAATAATGAAGAACACCGTGGAGAAAATATCAGAGGAAAACGTGGTAGATGCCTTTGCACGAGGATTGCGAAGGCGCGAACTCAAGGAAGAACTGGGGCGACGGAAGCCAAAGACGGTGGCCCAGCTGATGGATGTCGCCAACGACTGGGCAAACGGTGAGGATTACATGCGCAACGACCGGCCCAGGGGACATGATGATCGCGACTATCAGCAAGACTCGGGGCGAAACCGTGGCTATGACCCCAGGAAAAAGAGGAAGTTCCCTAACTTTGACCCAAATGAGCTAGCCGAGATGGTAGTGGCAGGCTTCCACAACGATCGAGAAGGGAATCGCCGCAAGAAGGAATGGCGGCAGCGGCAGCCTGAGCAGGACGGAGAGCAAATGCTCACAGGTCCATGCCCTTTCCATCCGTACAAGGATGAATACGGCAACAGTAATTCGGGTCATCAATTGAAAGATTGCAGCAAATTTGAGAAATTGTTGGAGGCATACAGGCGGATCCATCAAGCCGCGCAGAACAAAGGGTATTCAGCAATTCCGAGAATGATGGCGCAAGGTGCACCCGAGGCACTACCACTCCCCCCGCCACAACTAGCATCCGTGATCTAGCGGGTGCCACCACCTCAGCAATTACTACCACCCCCGGCTGCGGCAGAAGTTTTCCCCGCCCCGGTTGGTCATGTAGGAATGATACAAAAGGGACGTCCCTCGAACAGGACCCAAAAGTTGATAACCCGGCAGGTCAACTTAGCGGTCTCAGCACCTCCAGCCACTCCTGACTACCTCAATTGGTCTGAGTGCAGCATCACGTTCCCAAGAGAGGACCACCCACCCCAGGTAACACGGCCTGGTCATGCCGCCTAAGTACCCGGAGCCCAAATCGGTGGGTACGTCATGAGTAAAGTCTTCATGGACGGCGGAAGCGGCATCAACATCATCTACGCCAGCACACTGCGCTGCATGAAGATCTCGCTCGCAGCTAGCCTTGTAGACTCTGACACTTCATTCCATGGAATAGTACCCGGGAAAGCTGTATATCCCTTGGGAAAATCCATCTGGATGTAGTCTTCGGAGACCCTGCAAACTTCCGCAAAGAGAAAATCGAGTTCGAGGTCGTCGACTGGCCCTCACAGTACCATGCCATCTTGGGCCGACCGACATTCGCAAGGTTCATGGCCGTGCCACATTACGCATACCTTCTACTCAAGATGCCAGGACCAAACGGCACAATTATTGTTCGAGGAGACTACCGGACATCGGATAGCTGCGACAGGGACTTAAATAAGATCTCCGAGTCATTTGGGATGCACGAAGAACTCTCACAGTTGAGCTTTTCGACTGATTACAGCCTTCCACCCGTAACTCAGTCAACAGCACACGACAGAGACTTCAACAAGAGCAGCGACACAAGAACCCATCAGGTGCACCCAACGGATCCAACCAAAACAATAATCGTATCCGCCAATCTGCCCTCCGCATAGGAAAGTGCGCTCGTCGAGTTCCTCCGTGAGCATTGGGAAATATTCGCTTGGTGTCCTGCGGACATGCCAGGCATACCCAGAGAACTCGCCGAGCATGCACTTGAAATACGCCCTGAGGCCAGACCAATCAAACAGTCCCTCCGGCGTTTTGCGGAACCAAAGCATAGGGACATTGGCGAAGAAATCAATCGGCTCCTCGCAGCCAAGTTTATCCGGGAAATAAAACAAGCCACCTGGGTAGCAAACCCCATCCTTGTCCCGAAGAAGAACTCGAAGGTGCTGCGCATGTGCGTAGATTTCACGGCTCTCAACAAGCATTGCCCCAAGGACCACTTTCCCCTCCCACGCATCGATCAAATCATTGACTCGACCGCGGGATGTGCTCGTCTGTCCTTCCTGGATGCCTACTCAGGCTATAATCAGATTCGCATGAAGGAAGAAGACGAAGAAAAAACAGCATTCATCACACCTTATGGTGTATACTGCTACACCACGATGCCCTTCGGCCTCAAAATCGCGGGTGCAACTTACCAGAGGTGCATGCAAGCCTGCCTTAAGGACCAGATCGGCAGAAACGTCCATGTATATGTAGATGACATTGTCATCAAGACAAAGGACGAAGCCACGCACCTAGATGACATGGCCGAAACCTTCGCAGCGCTCAACAAGTACCACATCAAGATCAACCCAGTGAAGTGCGTGTTCAGGGTACCCGCCGGGCAACTGCTCGGGTTCCTCGTATCCGCCAGGGGCATCGAGGCGAATCCTGAGAAAATACAAGCAATCCTGTCAATGGAGGAGCCAACCAACCTCAAGGGAGTTCAGCGCCTAGCGGGGCGAGTCGCAGCCCTAAGTAGATTCATCAGCAGACTAGGAGAAAAGACGCTCCCGTTCTATCAGCTGCTGAAAAAAGCAGACAACTTTGAGTGGACAGAAGAGGCTCGCAGAGCATTCGCCGAACTCAAGCAGACATTATCAACGAAACCAGTTCTGGTGGCACCCCAGGAACATGAACCTCCATACCTATACTTGGCTGCAACCAAACAGGTAGTCAGTACGGTGCTCGTAGTCGAGCGAGCAGAAGAAGGAAAGATACATGGTGTCCAGCGCCCAATCTATTACGTCAGTGAGGTACTCTCGGCGTCAAAACAGTGGTACCCGCACTACCAGAAGCTTGCATATGGAGTATTCATGACGGCGCGAAAGCTAACACACTACTTCTCCGAGCACCCTGTCACGATGCTGACGGATGCACCCCTGTCGGATATACTCAACAACCCAGAGGCAACATGTCGAGTAGCAAAGTGGGGAATTGAATTGTCACCCAGGGACATCACATACCGACCCAGAGATGCGCTCAAGTCCCAGGCCTTGGCAGATTTCCTCGCAGAATGGACAGAGATTTAGACTCCAGGTCCCTCGGGCCTGTCCAATTCCTGGATCATGTATTTCGACGGGTCGAAAAGGCACGAAGGAGCCGGAGCGGGTGTTATCTTGATTTCACCCAAAGGAGACAAGTTGAGATATGTACTACAGATGAATTTCAAGAAGGCATCCAACAACGAGGCAGAATACGAGGGCATGTTGCACGGCATGCGGATGGCAAAGGCCTGCGGGGCAACGAGACTCATGATCTATGGGGACTCGCATCTTGTAGTCTAACTGACGATGAAGGCCTGCGATGCAGTGTCTGCCAACATGGCAGCCTACAGGGATCTCTACAATGTCCTAGAGGGAAGCTTCGACGGGTGCGAGTTATGTCACATCGCACGAGGAAGCAATGAGGAGGCTGACACGCTAGCCAACATCGGCTCCACCTGCGCACCCGTGCCCGCTGGAGTTTTCCTCGAGCAGATAAGCAAGCGCTCCATAGAGTATAAGGACCTCGTCGCTCCGGCAGCAGCAGCCCTGGCCATCGGCTCCGAGCAACCAGCAGAAGAAAAGAATGAGGAAACAGAAGCCAATTCTTATGAGGTCTTCCTCATAGAACCCTCCTGGACTCAGCCATACATAGCGTACCTGCTACGCCAAGAGTTACCAGAAGACCCAGTCGAAGCCCGCCGAGTCACTCGGCGCAACAAAGCATTCGTCACGGTCAAGGGAGAGCTGCACAAGAAAAGCGCATCAGGGATACTACTGCGATGCGTTGAACCAGAAGAAGGGAGGAAAATCTTACTCGATATCCACGAAGGCATATGTGGACATCATGCGAGTAGTCGGGCACTCGCAGCCAAAACACGATGAGCCGAATTCTATTGGTTATCCACCATGCAGGACGCCAAAGAAATAGTCCGCTGATGCGCTGGGTGCCAACGGTTTTCAACCAAACCTCATGCCCCCGCAACGGAGCTAAACATGATACCAATTGCATGGCCCTTCGCACAATGGGGACTCGACATGGTAGGCCCGCTGAGAAAATCTTCTCCCGAGGGACACACCTTCCTTCTGGCGGCAGTAGACAAATTCTCCAAATGGATCGAGGCCAAACCGGTCAGCAATGCGGGTGCAACGGCAACACTAAATTCCGTCAAGTCCATCGTCTTCCACTTCGGAGTGCCCCACAACATCATCACGAATAATGGGTCCAACTTCATCGCCGAAAAAGTCCAAACATACTGCGAGGAGCTGGGGATAAAGCTCAATTTTGCCTCCATCGCGCACCCGCAAACCAATGGACAAGTCGAGCGTGCCAACGGGCTCGTCAGTAGCGCTCTCAAAAAACGGCTTCTCGCACCCTTGGAGAGAGCTACTGGTGCATGGGCCGAGGAGCTACCATCAGTACTGTGGGGCCTATGCACAACGCCAAACTGCTCAACAGGGTTCACCCCCTTCTTCCTGATACATGGAGCCGAAGTAGTACTGTCTGCCGAGGTCCGCCACAACTCGCCTCGAGTTGCAGCCTATACAGAAGCTGGGTCGAACACGGCACTCGAAGATGGCATAGACGCAGTTGACGAGGCGCGAGACATTGTACTCTCAAGATTGGCGGTCTACCAGCAGAGCTTGCGCAATTACCACAGCCAACGAGTGCGCGACAGATCCTTTGCCGCAGGTGATCTGGTATTGCGGCTAAAACAGAAAAAAGGCCACAAGCTATCACCTCCCTGGGAAGGACCCTACATCATCGTCGAGGTCATTGGCAAAGGAGCGTACAGGCTAAAGGACTTGGCAACGGGCATCGTCTACTCCAACCCGTGGAACGTGGCGCACCTACGACGTTTCTACCCCTAGCTGTCACCTCTTTTTCGTCCACCACATCTTGTGAAATAAGGCCCCTTGGCCATCGTGCAACCCTTTTTCGTCGACAGGCATCAATAAAGTGGGTATGCGCATATGTTCAGACTTCAAACCAGCAAAACCTCTACTAAGAGTCGACCTAGCTTGGGCTGCACCCGACGCTCGGGGGATGCTCCCCACAAGCTACTCGAAAAATTCATTTAACTCTACTAAGAGTCGACCTAGCTTGGGCCGCACCCGACGCTCGGGGGCTGCGCCCCACGAGCTACTTGAAAATTTCATTTAACTCTACTAAGAGTCGACCTAGCTTGGACCGTACCCGACGCTCGGGAGCTGTGCCCCACAAGCTACTCGAAAAATTCATTTAACTCAACTAAGAGTCGACTTAGCTTGGGCCGCACCCGACGCTCGGGGGCTGCGCCCCACAAGCTACTCGAAAAATTCATTTAACTATACTAAGAGTCGACCTAGCTTGGACCGCACCCGACGCTCGGGTACTGTGCCCCACAAGCTACTCGAAAAATTCATTTAACTCTACTAAGAGTCGACCTAGCTTGGGCCGCACCCGACGTTCGGGGGCTGCGCCCCACAAGCTACTCGAAAAGTTCACTTAACTCTACTAAGAGTCGACTTAGCTTGTGTCGCACCCGATGCTCGGGGGCTGCACCCCAAAAAAAAGCTACTCGAAACAAACTCAGCAAAGGAGACAAATCAGACGATGAGTCGCCGTACAGAAGACAAGGAGAATCACACAAATCATCATAACTACACAAAGGTACATGGAATTTACAGGATACAACTCGGGCTACAGATCAGCATGCTGTCGACGGAGAGTTGCAGCAGTTTCTCTTTCAAGGAGAGCAACTACGTTTCCGGCGGGTCCATCAGCAGCCACGTAAAATGGATCCAGAGTTGTATTTTCCCAGTCAAAACCAGCAGGTGGACCTCTCGAAATTTCTCCCAGGTCCAAATGTGGATGATGGACTAGAACAAGTGCGAAGGCAAACGTGCACCCGCCTCCAGCTGCTCCCGCACAAACCCATCAATCGCTTCACCATGGCGAAACTTCTTCATCAAGTCAGCCAAACTACGAGGTGCCAGGTTAAGAGGAAACAAGGCCTTGTAAACCAATTCCAAGGCGGATCGACAAGACTCAACGAAGGACTCAACTTGACCGACCCGATCCTGCAGAGTAACAAGTACGTGCCCCCTATCTCAGTCTAACCAGAAGGTGGGAGCACCACGAGCAACAAGGTCCGCGATCACATTAAGCTTAAGCCTGACTCGCCTGACCTCTTCGCCGGAATCAAGTCGAGCACCTGTCAGAGAATCACAGTTACACAAGATTTCAGCAAAGTTGCTAAGGGAACAAACAGAGACAAAACTTACAAAGGAGATGGTCGCTCAGCTGCCGCAACTCGGAAAGGAGAAAATTCTCCCATTCAACCATAGCGGTCTGCTTCAACTTCAGCACAGCCAGATTTGCTTCGACCACTCGAAGCCGGCGTTCGAACTCTTTGGTCCGTACCCACAAGCGGTTAACCCGAAAGGATTCTTCTTCTGGCGGCACAGAGATGGAGGGGACGTGCGGCTGCTTATCACAACCTGGCAGAACAGACGAAGAGTTGGAACCGCCAGCCTGACGAACAATCAGAGCAAAGACAAGCAAAAACGTTAAATCTCCCATTTGGCCTGGAAAAGCCCGAGTGAGTTGCTGTTCCTAAGGGACACAACAATACACTCGCATGCGACAACCCGCCAAGAGACAACACACACTCACATACAGGCAAAAGTAGAATCGATTCCCAAGGTTAACACAAGTTACAAGTTCAAAGCATAACACGAACATTACAAGACAAAACGTCTACAACTAAGATGGAGCAGCAGGCGTGTCGAGGGTACAGGCCTGCCGCTCCAGCATCTGCGACAGCTGCTCCGCAAGCTTGCGCGCACGGCGTTGGAGGGGTCGAAGGTCTACCTCCACGCCGTCGGGTCCCTTTGGAAACTCCGAGGTAACCTTGTTGAGGTCACCTTGAACTCCAAGCCCCATCGCGAGTGATAGCACAGTCTCTGCACCACAGATGGTCTGTTCGCGGCTGAACTCGCCGAGCGGGTCGCCCTCTACGTTGAACGACTCAACGAGGTCATTGAAAGTCTCGGATGCGTTCTCCTCCTACGGGTACATACTTTTCCGGATGGAGAAGAACACACCCCTGGCCTTCACCACCAGATCGCGAGCGTGATTGCCATAATCCCACGCTAGTGATATGGCATCCGACAGACAGTCCACACGCTCACGACCAGCAATACCGAACTTCACGCCGAGACCATCTGCACAGAAAAGCGAGTTAGCCAATTGCACTGGTTAAAACAATTCAAGCTTTAGCAAAACAGCTTACTCGACAAGGAGGTCGCCAACAGAGTCGCTTGGCCAGCCAAATCTTCATCACGCTTGGAGGTTTCCCGGGACTCTTCTTCCCGCTGATTCTTCAAGCTCTCTAGTTCCTTTTCAAGTGTGACAACCCAAGTTTCCAAATCGGTAACACGGCGAACAAGGTTCTGATTCTCAGTAACCGCGGTATTGAGTGCTCCTACGCGGAGCTGCAAGGTTCAGAAGGAATCAGAATTGTAAATATGGACGACAAAGACATATATAGTGATGAAGGAGAAAGGATACCTTGCGAGCTCGCAAGTTTCTCCCGCAATTCGTCTCTCTCTGTCTCCATATGCACATATTCTGAGGCCAGGTCCAGCATCTTGTGAACATATGGCTGCAAAAGAAAATGTCAGTAAAAAGATAGAAGGCAAAGCAAGAGCCCACGCCCAATTGCACACAATTGCGCCCGGCCTCGGGGGCTACTAAGGATAAACCCTGCGGACTCGACGGAAACTCACGTGTCCTTCGCGCCTCGGAAGTAGACCCGAACACTACTAGGGAAAAGGCTACCCGTGGCGCACCAAATAAGGCTACCCGTGGCGCAGGGGCCTGCGCCACGGATTGCCACGCCACGGGTAACCAACCTTACCCGTGGCGCAGGCACAGATGTGCGCCACGAGTATTACCCATGGCGCACATGTCTATCCTGCGCCACGGCTAGGGTGCGCCACGGCTACCTTCTGTCATGCGCCACGGCTAAGTTTTTCTGTATTTTTTATATACAGAAAATACGGTATTTATACAGGTATTTATACAAACAGATATATCACATTACAGGAAATTCATATTCCAATATTATATAGAGAGAAATATTTGATAAACCAGTACAAATACACAATTTCCAATCATAGTTCATCGATCATATTATTACACAAAGTTGATCACAATCACAGTTCATCGATCATATTATTACATATCCAGTAGCTAATACATGAAGCTTAGCTAATTTCAACATGAACCTTCTGATTCATCGAACTGTACTGAGTCGACGGCGGCGCTACGCATCCAAAGAGAAGGAACCCTCACAGGGTCATAACTCACGTGAGCAGGAACCCTCTGAAGAAACGACCACCTACCGTCATACTGCCTAACCAGCAGATACATGTATCGACGGACGTGCTCGTCCTCCTCCCTAATAAGGCAAAAAGAGTGTGTACAAGACCATGTATTAATACAAACACTCCAATTGTATATACTACAAGGCATTGTACACACTCTCCTTGCCTTTACCATGGCATAGTTTAAATCATCGGCTTTGTCAATTCATAGAGAAGAAACAAAATGATTTGAGTTTATGCCTCATACTTAGATTGGACACACATTGATCAGGAACGGGGCAAGCGGACCAAGTAAGAGTATGCACAAGATGTTTATTTGTGCATATCACAAGGTCCGCTAGCACCTCCCTGAATCACATAGTGTGACACAACATTTTAATCATCGGCATTCAGAAAGAGAGAAAAAACAAAATGATTTCGGATTTGCGCCTCATACTTAGGTCGGACACACAAGCAGACCTGCAGGATCCTCGGCAATTCATTATTGTGTCACCCAAATCCAGTGGCTGGATTCAACCTACCTGAGGGCTTGTGTTTCCAACAGCATCGTTGTTTTGTCTTTATTCACCGACCTACAGGAGGTGGATCCAATGGCTGGCCGGTGAACAAAGACAAAATAATAATGCCAGGGAACATGCCAGCAGGTAGGCTAAATCCAGCCATTGGGTTCGGTGACAAAGGTAGACGCTCGTTGTGTGCCGTTCGCTGCAGGGAGGCTAAAATGCCTAGTGTCACAACATTTTAATCATCGGCTTAGAAGAAAAAAAACAAAACAAAATAAAAATGACTTAGATTTTGCGCCTCATACTTAGGTCGGACACTCAAGTAGACCTGCAGGATCTTGTGAGCCAAGTATGATGCACAAGACTTGGTACTTGTGCATATCACAAGGCTCACAAGACCTGCAGGCCTACAACTTAGTGCCACAACATTTTAATCATCGGCTTTCGAAGAAACAGACAAAACAAAATAAAAATGACTTAGATTTTGCGCCTCATACTTAGGTCGGACACACAATTATTAGTAGCCCTGAAGGATCGGCCGAGCCAAGTAGGATGCACAAGACTTGTACTTGTGCATATCACAAGGCTCGGCAGACCTTCAGGGTTACCACATAGTGCCACAACATTTTTAATCATCGGCATTCGGAAAGAGAAAGAAAAAACAAAATGATTTTGGATTTGTGCCTCATACATATTTAAATTGGACACACATTTCAGAGACGGAGCAAGTGAACCAAGTAGGATGCACAAAATATTTATTTGTGTATATCACAAGGTTCACTAGCTCCTCCCTGAATCATACAGTGTCACAACATTTTAATCATCGGCTTAGAAGAAAAAGACAAAACAAAATAAAAATGACTTAGATTTTGCGCCTCATACTTAGGTCGGACACACAAGTAGACCTGCAGGATCTGGTGAGCCAAGTATGATGCACAAAACTTGGTACTTGTGCATATCACAAGGCTCACCAGACCTGCAGGCCTACAACCTAGTGCCACAACATTTTAATCATCGGCTTTCGGCTAAAGCAGAACAAGCATTTCCCAACTTTCCTCAAATTCAACTACTGCGATCCGGGGAAGAAGATTGTGAAACGCTAGCTATAGCTGGTGTGGGAATTTGTAATCCTAATATCATCGTAATTTGTACCCTAGAATTTGTAATCCTAATATCATCGGAATATTAGATATCCAAATATTAATATCATCGGAATATTAGATATCATCGGAATATTAGATATCCAAATATTAATCCTAATATCATCGGAATAGCTGACGTGCTCACCTTCTTCTCGTAGGGGAACGGGTGCTCGCCGGGGAGCTCCTCGACGGCGTCGGGCTGCGCTGCCGCGGAAGCCTGGTGCGGGCCGCTGCGGATGCGCGGCGCTAGGGACACCGCAGAGGCCGGGTAGAGGCCACCGCAGCCTCGGCGTCGGGAGGGCCGGCGGCGGCGACGGGAAGAGGCGGCGGAGCAGCGAGGAGCAACCGGGAAGCGGGAGTGGGCCGTGGCGGCCGCAGCCTCGGCGTCGGTAGGGCCGGCGGCGGCGACGGGAAGAGGCGGCGGAGCAACGAGGAGCAACCGGGAAGCGGCGGTTCACCAGCGCGGCCGGACCCAAGGGAGGAGACGGAATCAGCGGGGAGGAGAAGGAGAAGGCGCGGTGGTGGAGCAAGGAGAGAGGGGATCGAGCTGGTCGCGGCCGGCAGATAAAGAGGACGGCGGCGGGGTAGGAAGGAGAGGAGGGTGAGCGGGGTCGACCGGGGGAGGCAGCGGCCGGGCCAGAGCTGGCCGGTGGGAGGCGAGGTGGAGCTGGAGGCGTCGGGCGCGGGATGGGGAAAGGAGAAGGTGCGGGTGAGGAAGAAAAGAGAGAAGACCTAGATCTTATTTCCCCGTACATCAACTTACCCGTGGCGCGGTGTATTATGGTGCGCCACGGCTACGCTGCTACCCGTGGCGCATATGTTTGTCCCGCGCCACGCCTAAGTACGCGCAGGCCGGCCGGCCAGGGCCCATCTTAGCCGTGGCGCAGTTATTAGAATGCTGCGCCACGGCTAAGTTGGAATCAGTGGCGTAGGCCCGGACGGTGCGCCACGCATACTTAGCCGTGGCGCACTATTCTGTTGGTGCGCCATGGACAAGTGGCTTACCTATAAGCCTTTTCCTAGTAGTGGAAGAAGCATCAGCAGGACGAGCCGAGCCGCTAGCAGGATTGTCCCGGACAGAGATAGCAAGTGACTAAGCAAGACGCAGCAAAGGCAAAAAAGTATCAGGGTTAGGGACAAAAATTCCTCACCTGTCGAACTCGACATTGGTCACGGGCACCTTGGCATAAATGTTCCACCATTTCGACAACCGAGGCTTCTTCGCCGGTGGAGGAGGTCGATATGCCAAAGGAGCCGCATCTATCACTTCCATGTCCTCCAAAACGGATGAATCTGGAGTAGGAGTAGGACCCGAGGTAGCCGCAGAAGCACCGGGTGCGTTGGAAGGATCGTCCTTCCCCGCACCCGCGCTCTCGCCAGCAAACTCGAGGTTCCATTTTCGGCTGGCCCCTTCGCTAACTCGGGGAGGAGAGTTGGTTTCGCCGTCATCGTCGGAAGACTCCTCGGCAAGAGTCTCAGACACAGAACCCGAAGGCTCGTCCGTCTCCACCGGAGCTTTACCCGAAGGGATTGTCGGGTACGATGTCAAGGTAACATGTCCCTGCAAGGAAAAGGATACTCATCAAAGAGTCTATGAAGTCGAAAAAAGCACCAAGCAGATTTGGGACTTCGGTTACCTCGGGAAGGGGATTTTCACTACTGAAAGGAGTCGCAGCAGTGGACTCGATGAAGGAGTCATCTCTCTTGAGGTGAGTGATCTGGCGCACTCGCGTGTCCAATTCCTCAGCGGAGAGTTCCTCCGCGGACGTCCTTGACGGATCCTGAAGTCCCGTGTACATCCACATAGCGTGGGCCGGGCTTGAAGAGGTTGGATGCAATGCTTCAGGAAGGTGCAGATAAGTTGGATCCCAGTCAATTCCTTGCCAGGTGCGGAACGAAGAGAGGCAACTCGGGACAAGAGGTCATTGGCCTCTGCTTCTTCCGTGGGACTCAGGTCATGCCTCCAGGTCCTCTTGGATTTCACTTGAGCCTCGAGGGAGAAGTCGGGTACTTGTGTCTCTCCTTCGACAGCAAAGTAAAACTAGCGCTTCCTCCATCCTTGCACGGAGTCGCTCAGCTTGATGTCGAAGTAGGGGACATCATTGCGAGTCTGAATTCCGAAGCCTCCAGTCGCCAGGCTACGTCGGGCAACCGTGTGCTTCTTCACGAAGAAGATGCGGCGCCACAGTCCCCAATGGGGATGCACGCCCAGAAAACATTCGCAAAGCACAATGAAACAGGCAATGTGGAGGACGCCATTCGGAGTAAGGTCGTGTAGTTACACGCCATAGGCATACAGGAGGCCTCGGACAAAATCATGGAGGGGAAAAGATAGGCCCCGCGTCAAGAAGTCCATGAAGACGACGCGCTCGCCGGTGCGAGGAGAAGGAGTTACCTCGTTCCTGGCGCATCGCGCTCTGCCGCTCGCCGCCGGCGGTAAACGGCCATCGGCCCTCAGGCCGACGAGATGGCGGTCACCGACGGTGGACACCTCCCAATCCGCCTTCAGTCTCTTCGGTGGCGCGGTGTCGTTGCTGGAGGCGCTCTTACTCTTCTTGCCCATGGTGGAGGAGTAGGGGAAAGGAGCAGATCGGGAAATGCGAGGAAGGAGAAGAAGAAGAAGAATGGCAGCAGGAGTGAACTCCGTCGGAGATTTCGCCCCTTATCAAGCCAACAGCCAGCGATCGTGGTCGTTGAACGTGCGGTTGCGTCTCTAACCCCGCATCGAGCCGTCCACATGTCGGTCAGGAAATGAATAGCCCCCCCCCCCCCCCACTACACCGCCGGGCGCGGGAATCAAGGGTGTTGCTCCATATTTTGTGCAACGGGCGGTCAATTCACCACTGAACTGGCCTGTAAAGTGGTCTTGCTCTGGCAACCGTCGCAGAGTTATGTCAAGTCATGTGCCCAGAGGCGACGTCGTCTATGACGTCATAAGGCTTCCGGCTCCTTTCCCACGAACCGTATTCATGGTCATTCGATTAAGCCCCAGTTGATCGCATCCTGGGCAAATTATTATCTTCCTAGATTGCCTCCGCGGTAACAGATCTCTGGATGCCACGTCCACGATGTGAAGGTAAGACCAACGGATCCGTTCCGTTGGCCTGGGACTCGCCTCAGACTGTGAAGTACCCAGTAAATATCTGCGCCTACGGTGCAAAGAAAACCCTGACGGACGCGTTGGGTACCCTTCACATTGCAAGAGTCGAGGTTTTGTAAGACCTCAAGCGGCATAAATCCGGCTACGCTTGCCTTTTCCGGGTTCGAGTCCGGGGACCCGAACTTGAATTAACTTAGTGTTGTTTTGCCCGAGTGCAGTTAACTGGGCCCGGTCCGTTGTGTGTTCCAGGCTCGCTAAGTATCATCCCCACGAATCCACCTGCTCCGATGTTTTTTTTGGACTCGGGTTTCAGCCCTGCTTACTTATAGGCTGACTTGGTCCAGTGTTTTCCATGCAAGAGTCGAGACTCTGTAAGACCTTAAGTAGCTTGAGTCCGGCTTCGCTTGCCTTTCCGGGTTCAGGTCCGGGACCTGAACTCGAAGTAGCTTAGCGTTGTTTTTGCCCAAGTGCAGTTAGCTGGACTCGAACTGTCGAGTACTCCAAGCTCGCTAAAGTGATATCCCCACGAATCTCCTTGTTCCGATGTTATTTCCAGACTCGTGTAATGGCTTCTCAGTTAAAGAACTATGTAATGATCGGGTACTCGAGCTAGAGTCTCCACCCGATTCTGTGAATCACCTAAAGACTCGGGGGCTACTGACATGGTTATGATCATCGGGTCCCACTTGTCGGTTACCCGGTGGCCATTACTCGAAAGGCTCGTCAGCAAGCACGTCTAGAGGAAGGCCCAGGCCCATGTAAAGGGCAGCGCAAGGTCCCTTGTTGGGCCAAATTAGGGTTAGGGTTACGCTCTAGACCTTGTAACCTACCCGGATGCGGATACCCGAGACCCAGCCTAGTACAAAGGCTGGGAGGAGCCGCCGGGTATAGGGACCTCGAGATCGCATTGCCACCATAGCCCTTACGGCAATCTTGTAACATGCAAGAATTCAGCAAGAGAATACAGATCGTTTTACTTCACCGGGGATCCGAACTCCGGTAATTTCCTGTCTTCCTTGTTAGCCGCCGGTGTCACCCACGTCATGAAGTTCTCAATAAACCCAAGTCCCTCAAGGAGGGACACTGCCGAGTTAATCCCTCGACACTGTGTGCAGCGCGTTTTTCCTGGCGTCACTGTTGCTCTGAAAAAGTTGGCGCATGGAGGCCCAAATCTGGGTGGCGGAGGCACCGTCGTGATCGAGCATGTTGAAGATCTCGGTGGAGATACGTGTGTATAACCACTGGACGATGGCGAGATCGTCCTTGACCCATTGAGGATCATCTGGGCGAGGAACACAGGAGGCGGCCACGTGCGAGCGAAGATTGCAGCGATGAAGGTGAAGATCAAAGAGGTGCCGCCAATGATAGTATTTGCGGGCGGTGAGATCAAGAACTATGGGGATGAAGGGGCTAACATCGGCTATGGTGTCCGCGAGAGATTGGCGCGGTGGCGATTAGGGTAGAAGAGGCAGTAGGGTTAGGTAGTAGGGAGAGTTGAGAGGATTGCGCGGCGGCAGCAGCAGAGGCGGCGGCTTTGGTGGCGGCAAGAGCGGCGCACCGCTCGAAGAAGCCGGGCGGCGGCAGCGGTGGGGGTTTAGGTGGCGGTGCCATACCTAGGATCGAAAATCTGATACCATGTAAGTTTGGGTAAATCGCAACTTGTATTCATTGGTACCGGGGTACAAGTATATATAGTACAAAGAGGGAGTCAGGGAGAACTCGGAATAGAATTACAATTCAGGTATTTGGACCTAAACCAACCGACTTTAGGAGTTCTAATCCTATACTCTAACATTATTTTCAAGCTTGAATTCACCTAAATTAATATTACCATACACATGCGTTTCTTCTGCATACTAGATATCATTGTGAAACACCAGTAGTGTCATTCCTGAATCGTTTCCATTCACCCATGATGCCCCGGAGGAGCTGCAGCTTTTTAGTCATCCCTTTGAGGCAGTTGGCGTGAAACGTGCAGAGCCGCCGGAAGTCCTTCTTGGGCTGGCAGTTGCCGCCGAGGTAGGCCGTGTCGACGAAGAGCACCGCCGTTCCGTGCCGCACCGACAGCTCCTGCTTCACCATGCTGAACACGTACTGCTCGTTCCTGCGCGGGTACGCCCTCCTCGCCTCGTACCAGCTCTTGAAGAAGCCGATGGTCCTCGCGTTGGGCCTCACGTAGAGGAACCCTCCATTGGCGTCCTTGTGCAGGTCGTATGGGTCCTGCCGGTCGTCGTACCTCTCGCAGGAAAAGGCGATGTCCGCCGCCACCGGGACACGCAGCAGCGGGTTCCGGAACCACACGATGTCCACGTCCTGCACCGCCGGCCAATGCAAGCAAGATCGATCTAGTTGGTTGGAGATCATGGATCGATCACCATGGTATATAATTAGATGGTGGGAGTGCTGACCGTGAAGAGGAAGCCGTAGCCGAGCTTCAGGACACGAGTCTGGAACCTGTTCCTGGCCCACATCATCTCCAGGTAGTCCCTGCTCATGAACGCCTTCTCCGCCGTGAAGTTGATGCCGCCGCCCAGGTCCAGCCGGTAGCACAACGGGTGCACGCGCTTGCACCGCCCCAACGCCTCGCCGTCCATGGCCACGATGACGAGGTGCTTCAGCAGGGGCTCCGTCTTGTCGCCCACACGGAAGCTCTCGAGGAAGACATCCAGGAGCGAGCCGGCCGCCGCCATGGCACCGTTGGTGAAGGTCATTATCACCGTGTTGTCTTCCATTGCCGCGCTTCTCAGTAGCACGGCTAGGTCCTCTCCACGTGTAGTACTACTGGTCACGGTAGCTGCAGCCTGCATCTCCATCACACACATATATACAAGCAAAACTGTGGTAAACAATAGTGCACGCGCGTTTTCGGAACTGCATGATCTGTCACACTTTGTGATTTTTGTGTACCCCATAATTCAGATAATTGACAAGCTAGGATGAATTTGCAACATATGTACTTATTTGATAATAAGGATGAATTAGACGATCCCAAAAGTTTGATCCCATGGAATAATAGGGTTGGACGTACCCTGTCCCTGATGCTGGATTCCGCTTGCTGGGTGCCATTACTGTGCGAGATAATCTCGACACGGGGCGGCGGGCACGACGACGGCGATAGCAAGAGCACGCCGCAGGCTGTGGCGATGGCTGCTGCCAAGATGAAGCGCGACGCATTTGTCACGGTAAGCATGGCCGGCGAGCAAGATGGAATTAGCACGGACGGGGAGTCCCACGTACACTCGATCGACCATGTATATATATAGTGTTGCGACGGTGCACTGGACACTCAGAACGAAAACGACAGAAAATTACACTAGATCGTCGCCACAGTACGCAAAGGAGGTTCATTTACATATATATATCGTCGACCAATGACTAGGAGGTCGTCGGCCGGCGGCGGCCGCGTTCCTCGCCGTTCACAGTGCTCATCTTGGATCACTCTTTGTGGAGTACCATGGATATCTCTGGTACATCTCCGAAATCCAGGAATGGCGCGAGATTCAAGCGTACGTAAAGGTGTATTGTTGGCGCAGGCCCCAACTCGTATGTTGCGTCGACTTGCCGGCCGGCGACATCGACGACTTGACTTTCAGTTCTGGCTCATCGACGCGAACACTACAAGCTACCGTACCTCGCATGCAACAAGCTGAGACTGGCTTTCTGGCTCATTGACGGACGCGAACCAAAAAAGGCAGCTCGTATGCAACAAGCACAACTGGAAAACCCTTTTTACCGTTGTCAATAATACTCGGATAAAGGACAAAAATACTCGGAAACTTATATTACACTCGGCAAACCAGGCTCGGCTTACGGCTGATCGACAAACATGTTGTCTCGAAAGTCGAAACCGGGTTCAGAGAGAGCACGAAGACGGTGGCGGAGTCAGAAGTACAAAGTTGTGATATCAACTTAAACTTGTGATGTCAAATACATGTATTTGTAATAATTTTGTATTTTTTTTGCATAATGATTACCCTGTATATGAAGCTTTACTCAAAATGTTGTGTAGTCAATTGACTACACAGCCAAAGCATAGCTCCGCCAATTACAAGAGAGAAGGAAAAAAGTTGTGAAAGTGAAAAGTTTGACTCTATTTTGTCTTCATCTATTTCTCTTCATATAGGGGTCACCACCACTCGCGAAATTAATGCTAACACACTAGTATAGATCAGCCAATCGCACACGATTAAAATCATTCTTAGCACACAATTTAGTAATATGTCGCCATGCGTGATTGTCGTGGTGGTATCACGGCAGATGCCATAGGATGGCTTGCATTGAGGCCGATGGACGCTGGAGGCACCGGGGAGGGTTTGTGCATAGGAATACGCACACAGAATACACGAACACGCACGATCTACCCAGGTTCAGGACCCTCGTGAGGAGGTAAAACCCCTACTCCTGCTTGTCTGTCTATATGATGATCACAAACCGGGCTACAAAAGCGCTCCTTGAGTTGTAAGCAAAGAGCTATGAACTACGGAAGTGGGTTGCACTTGGGCTAGCTAAACGAGTCTGGTTCCTCAGCATTTCCTCGTAGGATCTAATAATGCGTCCCCCTGTAAGAGGAGCTCGTGGTGTTCTTTATATAATGGAACCCAGGGTACAAGCTAGGGCTGACGTAGCACTGACGTGCCCTCCACTGTGGCCATGCTTGGCCGGTGTCATCCTCTGACAGTCCTGGTCTCCTGTGCCAGAGACAAGACAAGCCTCCATGCCTGTCCCATGCCTCTTCGTACTGCTTCGGTCCGCGGTATGGAGACCCGTCACTCCACCCGTGACTTCCGGGTCAGTGGTCAAGTGGCAACGTCCCATCGTGCTAGTGGCACGATGCCTGCCCCGTGATTGTAGGGACAAGACACGCGCCTTGACCGTCTTTCGGGATACGGCTCCGTCTTCCCTCATCCGGCATGGGCATGCCAGACACTCCTTAACTCGGTTCACCTTCCCTGCACACATGAAGGAACCAAGAAGATAATCCGACATACAGCTCGTATGCCGGCTTCGGTATGTTGGTTGACCTCGACCCGGTCAACTCCGGGATACCAATTTTCTCCTTATCTCAACCCTATCCGGAGGTAGCCCCCCGACATTAGTCCCCGAAGCTGGCGCGGTCCTGCAGCCTCGGATGAAGGGCCACGTCAGGTTTTCCCAACAATAAGAAACTTACTGGGCACCGACATACCTTATGCCGGTTCAGCATTTATGTCGCAACTTGTTTATTACTTGAACTTGGTCTCGAAATCTATGTCGGACGTTCTCCGACATGAGGACGGATTTCTCATCTTTTCCGAGTTATCAGTCATTAAACGAATCACAGCGTCTCCGTGGGACGCCTCAGCCTCTGTGCGCGGATGGACATGTCCATGGCACGTGGCGCTCCGTCCGTGCAGGCACTCGAGTGCCTTGGCTGCCGCGCCGCACGACGCCTCGAGTCCTGCGGTAGTTACTGTGCACCAGATCTGCAGTTACGATCTGTGGCCCATTATGTGGCCGATTGTGGGGCAGTTATCCCACGATCTACGCCGATCGTGCGCAGAAGATCGTGGGATCGTGTCATTGCCCCCGAGGGGATAAATAGGAGGGAGGGGGTTAACTCTTTCCCCCTCCGCTCATTTCCTTCTTTCTCTCCTTTGCCTCTTCGTTCCTCCGCACGCAGAGCACGCCGCCGTTCGTCTCCTCCGCGCGCACCATTGCCGCACATCTCCGCCACCGGACGATGTCCACGCCCTGCGCCCGGTACACCACTGCCGGACGATGCGCAGGACCCCGCGGTTGAGGACACCCCCGCCGCACGCCGTCGCCACCGTACCGCACCGTCGCGGTAAACCTCCTCTTCATCTCTCTGTTCCTCTTTTTCTTCTTTTTCTTCTTCTTCTTCCTATACGCTCCACCATGGATGCGGCGTACCACACGCCGCCGTTCATCTCCTCGCCGTAGCTTTTTCCCCTTCTTCCTTTTTCCTTCCACGGTGAACTTTTCTCACCACCGGCAACTTGTTTTGTAGCTTTTCCCGCACCCCTGTCGCGATGTCGGATGACAACGCTGTCGATGTGGTTGAGGAGGGAGTGATGGAGGGATCCACCAGGGCCGCCTGGGAGGGCTCCGACGTCATTCATGCCGAGATCGACTGGCTGATCCGGACACGCCGGATCCCGGAAAAGGTCGAGTGTAGGTTACCCGGTCCTGAGATCACGCCGGATCCCAAGGAAGGAGAGTACGTCGTCTTCGTCGCGCACTTTGAGCATGGACTCAGACTTCCCGCCAGTGCCTTCTTCCGGAACTTCCTCAATAAGTTCCTTCTCCAACCGCACCATCTTTCGACTAATGCCATTCTCGTCCTTTCTTCCTTTGCTGCTTTCATGGAGGGCTATCTCGGGCTCTGGCCATCGATCAACCTCTGGTCGAAGTTCTTCACATTCCGGAAGCAGGTCGTCCCGAATCCGGACGATCCCGACGCAGTCAAAGAGATGACACAGTGCGGTGCCGCCGCCGTCATTCCCCGGCGCAACACCATCTTCCCCCGGGTTCAGGGACTGGAGTCATGCCGGAAATGGCTCCGGTCCTTCTTCTACATGAAGAACACGACCGAGGTCGACCTCATCAACTTACCGACATTCAAGATTGGGCCTCCAACGAGTCAACACAACTGGAGGTACAATCCGAAAGACAAGATCCCGGGAGTCAATTCCGTCCAAGAGCTGCTACCCCAGCTTAAGGAGGCAGGGCTGACGGGTGAAGATCTGGTGACAACATTCGTTAGCCGCCGGGTCTCCCCACTGCAGCGCCGGGTCCACAAGATCTACCACATGAGTGGCCCTCTTGACCCGACTCGGACGAGCACCTTCGAGCTAACGAAGGAGCAAGTTCGGCGGCGCGTCAAGGCGATTGCCACGGTGCATATGACCGCGGAATGGGAATGGGGCCTGGAACCCTACAGCCGGCGCAACCTCCCGCCAGCGGTAAGTAACGTAAAGTATTTGCCGACATAACCTTATGTCGACATCTCTTCTTATGTCGGATTATTGTTGTTACCTTTAATGTCAACTGGACTCTTTGTCACTATGCAGAGATTTGCTCGGCAGGCGACCGAGGACGGATGGGACACAGCCGCCAATTGGGGTGCGGACCGGGTCGAAGTCGAGTCGGAAGATCCGGATGACGAAGATAATGTGCCGATCCGCGTCGCTGTTCCGGGTCCTGCCATGGGTAAGACTCGTGCCTCCTCCCTCCGAGATTGGTCGGAGGACGAAGACGATGACTGTCAGCTTTTAGAGGTACACGATCCAAGCCCGATTGCGTTCTCATATCCGGTGCCCTTGCCCCCAGCTGACTCGGATGACCAGGTGCTCGAGGTGGAACCCCTCGCCGTGGGAGGAACCAAGGGCCCGCTTCGGAAGCGCGCAAAGCCCGCGTCCTCCAATGCCGGGACTTCCGACGCCTCGGGTCCTCCGCCGAAGAAGCAGAGAAAGAAAACGATAGTGAAACGCCGCGAGCGACCCGTTTCCAAGGGGTAAGATTTCCTTTCGCCGACATAAACCTCATACTCTTGATTATGCTTGTTTTCCCTCTTTTTTCTCCTTCTAATGACATACTTTATTGTTTTGTTTACAGCATGGCTCCTCTGGAGGTCCCCCCGACTGCGTCCACTAACCGGGTCCCGCTCAGGACTCCGACGCCACCTCGGCCTGACGACACAAGAGTGCCGAGTCCGCCACGGACAAGTCCAGCAGCGGCTCCGTCGGCTCCGAGATCCGGAGCTGGAGACGTGGGTTCGGTTGGAACCGACATGCCAGTGTCTGACCGAGATTCGAATCTCGGAGCCAGCTCTTCGGCCCCCGAGATAGAGAAGACCACGGTTCCGGAGGACTTGGAACGACAGAAATAGCAGCAGCAAGAACTACCACAACAGCAAACTCGGCAGCAACAGCCCTCGCCATCACGGCCTATCCCGACAGCGCAGCAGCCACAGCCTGCTCCGACATAGCAGCCGCATCAGAACAGAAGAGAGCTGCACCCACGGCGGCCGAGAAAGCTTCACCGAAGAAAGCTGCACCCAGCACGGCCGGGAAAGCCCCGGATAAAGCTGCACCCACTGCAGCCGGGAAGGCATCGGAGAAAGCTACACCCACCGCGATCGGGAAAGCAGTGGTCAAAGAAGTGCCGCCAAATCCGGAACGACGGATAATTCCTCAAGAGAAAACCGGTTCCGGGGCAACAGGAAGCAGCATCCAGACCACCGCAGTTAGCTGGGGGTTTGCCCCTCTGAAAACTCTCAGCGGGAATAGCTTGGGCTCGCTCGAGCATTATCACATGGACTGGAATGCTGCTGACACGGACGAGGTGACCTCGCAGCACCCAGCAGGACCGAGTCTCCTCGCCCAAAAGATGTTCGCGGTGAAGGCTGCTATCCTTGAAGCCGACAAAGCCGCCGAGGTAAGCACCACCGAGTAAAGATAACTCGGTTAGCTCATTCATAATAGATATCACCTATCCCCAGTCCCCGAGATTCGGGTCGAGTAGATGCGACTCAGCCGAGTAAAGATTACTCGGTGCGAATCTTTACACATAAAAGTTAATAACATTTCCTCTTTTCAGTCTTGCACGACTAAACGGACCCTGCTGCACCGCAAGCTGCTGCTGGCGCACAAGAAACTCTCTGATAAATACAAGCTGCTGCGAGCTAGGCTGGACATCATGGGTACCATTTCTCCCTCCGACATTGTGATTATGCTCAACAGCCTTAACTTTATAACTAACCTCCTTCCATTGCCAACATGAATAGCCGGGTCAGAGGCCAAGGTTGAGGAGCTGCAGAAGCGGGTCTCGGAGCTTGAGAGTAAGCTCCAATCTGTGCCTTATTATTTCCTCATACTTGTATCAACTTTGCATGCTAACTCCGCTATCTCGGCACAGCCGAACTGAAGGATCGCGAGATTGCGCGCGCAATCGCGCACCAGTCCGAGCTCAAGAAAGAACGGGACGAGGTGTCCCGGCTGAAGGCCGAGCTGGACCAATCTCGGGGTCGCACTGCCGAGCTAGAGAAATGTTCCGCCGAGGAGAAACAACTCCGGGACGAAGAGACCTAGAAACTCAAGGGGTCCCTTGAGGATTTCGAGTCTCGCGCAACTTCGGTCGAGGGTGAGCTCGAGGCCCTAAAGACCAAGATCACGCGCTGGTTGGCGGAGTTTTCCACCATTAACGGCCAATTGGACAGTAAGCCCTTTGCTTTTCTGTCCATACCCAACATCCATTATTTATCTCCATGTGACTTATCTTGGTGGTAGCCATTATCAATTCAGAGAACTTCCCCCACTCTAAAGCTACTGCGGACAACAACACTCACAAGTTCTGGGAGAGGAAAATCCGAGATGGCCCGATCTCGGCCGAGTGGGACATGGATGATCATCTGGTGGCCTTGAAATCGCGCATGTCGCCGCTGAGGACTATCGGAGTGGGACTCCTTTCCTCCGCGATCCGGGTTTACCGAGCTCTCTGGCCCGAGTCTCAGCCCCCGGCGTCAGTTGATGAGCTAACCAAGTGCTTGCTGGGTTGCGAGGAACGACTCGACGATTGGCGGTCATCTGCCGCCCGAGTCGGTGCGGACGAGGCCCTGATGTACGTATTATCTTGCTACGAGGGGATCAATCTCGACGTGCTCAAGACTGTGCGCGATGGGTCCAAATGGACCACTGATCCGGATCTCATCCGGCGTCGCCAAGAAATGGCGTACCCCCTCATCCAGTATGCTCTAGTACACAGCTTTGTCGCTGGCCAGCGGGTTCCTCAAACAGAAGAGATCGCGGATGTCGACGAGGGCGAAGAAGAAGACGAAGACTCCGTCGACGAGGAGATTGAGGCCGACACACTGACCGAGACTGCCACCGGCACTACCGCGGAGTCCATGACCGAGGAAGCCGCCGCCGAGACCCCATCCTCTCCTTCTGCTGAAAAGGCTTCTGATGCTGCTGTCTAGATTTTGGAAAAAACTCAACTCGTTAAATCCCCGGGATGCCGGGTGCATATGTAATATATACCTTAAGCTTTTTATGGTTGGCATTTGACTTTGCACATTTTAACAAGTTTAGCCATACGCCGGATCACTTTGAACTGAGTCCCCGAGTTTATTTTCTTGTTCACTATACTTTGCCATCTCTGCTCTTGACTACCATTTTGGTGTTTGGCAGTCGAGTCACAATATCACAGCGGTATAGCATACAGTACTTAGAAACTTTGAGTAACAGCCAAGGCCATCCGACATAAAGCACATGATTACAAAAAGAAACCGAATTACTCCTGGACCGAGTCCCCGGGTCATTTTTCTTGTTTACTACCCCTAGCAACCTTTGCTCTTGCCTACCATTTTGGTGTTTGGCATTCGAGTCACAAGATCACCAAAACATAGCATACAATACTCACAAACATGGAGACGCAGTTTTTAGAGCCATCCGACATAAGGAAAACAAGGATTAACACAGAAACAACACAAATATTTTCAACGAGGCAGTCCCCGAGTCTCTTTTCGGGGTGCTGACATTTCATTTCAGGGTTTTGAGATACATACAGTGAGGCCTTAAGAGTAAAAAGGGCGAAGAAGAGCTACATTCCAAGGTCTCTTGGTCTCCTCTCCGAATCTGCCCATCCTGTTCTTCACCTGTTTCTGGGCATCTATAAGGTAATAGGCATCATTGTTCAGAGCCTTGCTTACGATAAATGGCACCTCCCATGGAGGTGACAATTTGTGCATCCCGGCTGTGCGCTGCACAAGCCTAAGCACCAGGTCCCCTTCTCGGAATTTGCGAGGGTTCACCTTTCGACTGTGGTAACGCCGGAGATTCTGTTGATATATTGATGATTTGGACAATGCCAATTCTCGTGCTTCTTCGAGTGAATTGACGTTATTTTCCCGGGCTTCCTTTGCCTCTGACTCGGTATATAACGCAACTCTTGGCGAGTCGTGCTCTATGTCGGTTGGCAGAACTGCCTCTGCTCCATAAACCAGGAAGAAGGGCGTGTAGCCAGTAGAGCGATTCGGGGTAGTCCTTAGACTCCACAATACAGCCGGGATCTCGTCCAGCCAACACCCCGGAGCATGTAGTAGTGGCTCGATTAACTGGTGTTTTATGCCGGATAAAACTAGGGCGTTTGACCTTTCCACTTGCCCATTGGACTGTGGATGTGCGACCGATGCCAAGTCTAGCCGGATTCTCTTTTCCTGGCAAAACTAGGCAAAGGCTCCTTCAGCGAAATTGGTGCCATTATCCGTGATAATGCTGTGCGGATGACCATACCTTAGGATAATATCCTTCAGGAATAATACGGTTGTGCAGCCGTCGCACTTTCTTATCGGTTTTACTTTGAACCATTTGGTGAACTTGTCCACCATTACCAATATATGAGTCATGTGACCTCGGGCTGGTTTGAACGGTCCCACCATGTCCAGACACCATACTGCATATGGCCAGGTGATGGGGATAGTCTTGAGTGCTAAGGCCGGCATATGAATTTTGTTGGCAAATTTCTGACATCCTTCACATTTCCGGACTATGTCCTCTGCCTGCTCCAAAGCTTTGGGCCAGTAGAACCCGTATCAGAATGCCTTGGCCACAATGGCCCTGGATGAGGCGTGATGACCAAATTCTCCATGATGAATATCCCGGAGGATTTCTTACCCTTCTTCTAGTTCGACACATCGCTGAAGCACGGTGGTTACGCTTCTCTTGTACAGCTCATGGTTGATGATGGTGAAGGATTTGGATCGTCTCTATATTTGTCTGGCCGAGACCTCATCACTCGGTAGTCTGCCATCCAACATGAATGTCATGATGGGTTGAGCCCATGCCGGTACCAGACGAGTTCCGAGTACAGGCTCGTCGATTTCCATCGCATCAACCGACATTACTACACCCGAGATAGGCTGACGAGTCCCCGAGTCCTCCCAAGGAGTCCCCGAGTTCCGCCAAGCAGCTCTCAAGTTCTCCAGCACTGTTCTTGAATCCAGCTGAATGCATCCGATATCCACGGAAGTCCCCGAGTTCTGCGGAGCAGTCCCCGGGTTCTGCGGCCTGCTCTCGCCATCTATGTCCATGGGGACGATATCGGGTTCCAGATTACCCGGGATAAATATTGATTCCGACTCGGGTGAAGGCTTGATTGATGGCTTGCGAAGATGCTCCAGTGACACTCCGGGTGGGATGGCCTGCCGGTATGACCCGATCTTGGATAGCATGTCAGCACTTTCATTTTCCGTTCGTCGGATGTGATTGAACTCGCACCCATCAAAGTACCCCAAGATCTTCTGGACATGGAACCGATACGCCGCCATGTTGGCATCCAGAGCATCGCAGTTGCCCGAGGTTTGCTGAATCACCAGGTCCGAGTCTCCATAGCATATTATCTAGCGAATTCCGATTTCCTTGGCCACCTTGAGCCCATGAATCAACGCTTCATACTCGGCTACATTATTGGATGCCGCGAAATGGACTTGCAGCACATATTTCAGCTGGTCTCGTTTTGGCGAGGTGAGAACCACACCGGCCCCCAGGCCCTCTTTCACTTTGGACCCATCAAAATGCATCTTCCAGTAATTGGAGTCGGGCAGAGATGGCTCATACTGCATCTCGGCCCAATCGACAAAGAAATCAGCCACCGCTTGAGACTTGATGGTATCTCTTCTTGCATATTGCGGCGCGTAAGCCGCCAGCTCGATAGCCCACTTGGCTACCCGGCCACTCGCATCCTTGTTGCCGATGATCTCTGAGATAGGAGCCGCACTTACAACGGTTATTGGGTGCTCCTGGAAGTAATGCTTCAGTTTCTTGGCCGCCATGTACACACCATAGGTCATTTTCTGGTAGTGCGGGTAATTTTGTTTCGAGGTGGAGAGCACCTCACTCAAGTAATACACCGGTCTCTACACCTTGGTTCCCCCTTCTTCTCGCTCTACCACCACAACGACACTGACGACCCGGTTTGTGGCCGCAATGTAGAGTAACATGGGCTCTCTCGGCAGAGGCGAGGCTAATATCGGTGCTGTGGCCAACATTATTTTTAGCTCATGAAACGCAGCATCTGCTTGCGGCGTCCAACTGAATTTATCCGATTTTTTCATCAGTTGGTACAAAGGCAGGGCTTTTTCTCCGAACCGACCTACAAAACGACTCAAGGAGGCCAGGCAACCCGTGAACTTTTGGACATCCTTGAGACATCTCGGCAATTTCATGTTTTCTATTGCACGGATTTTAGTCGGGTTTGCCTCGATACCTCAGCTTGACACGAGGAAACCGAGTAACTTGCCTGTCGGCACCCCGAATGTACACTTATCCAGGTTAAGCTTTAGCCGGAATTTTCGTAGGTTCGCGAATGTATCTTTGAGATCATCTAACAAGGTATGTTTTTCCTTGGTTTTGATGACTATGTCATCGATGTACACCTGCACGTTTTTGCCTATCTGATCATGCAAACATTTTTGCATACAGCGCTGATAGGTAGCACCGGCATTTCTCAAACCAAAGCACATGACATGATAGCAATAAGCCCCGTACGGGGTGATAAAGGCAGTCTTTATTCGATCCACAGGGTTCAAGGGTATCTGGTGAAAACCAGAGTATGCATCTACAAATGATAACAGTTCACACCCGGCCGTGGAGTCGATCACTTGATCGATCCGGGGCAACGGGAATGGATCTTTAGGACATGCCTTGTTCAGGTGGGTGTAATCGATACACATGCGCCAGACTGTGGCCGCATTCGGGTCATCCTTCTTCTTCTCTACCAGGACCGGGTTAGCCAACCAGTCCGGGTACTGCACCTCCACGATGGAGTTTGATGCGAGTAACTTGGCTACCTCGTCACCTACAGCTTTTCTTCTCTCCGCAGCGAGGCGCCGCGACGGTTGCTTCACTGGCCTAGCATCCGGCCTGACATGTAATGAGTGCTCAGCCAACTCCCTCGGAACACCCAGCAAGTCCTGATTGGACCATGCAAAGATATCCCGATTCTCACGGAGGAAGTTGATGAGCTCGCTTTCCTATTTCTTGTCCAACCCGGCACCTATGATGATGGAGTGGTCCGGGTTAGACTCGTCGATACCGATTTTCTTGGACTCCTTCGCCGCCTGGAAGGTCGCAATCTGCTGCGGGTTGGCCATACTCGGCATAACAAGCTGAGAAGCCTGGGCCAGAGCCACCACCTCGTGGATCCTCTTCTTCTCCGCGGCTATCACCAGTGACTCGGCCAGGAATGACCCGGCTGAGGCGCACTCCATGGAACGCTTGTAATCTCCCGAGATGGTGATGACACCATTTGGACCCGGAATTTTCATCTTCAGGTATGCCACATGAGTGGACGCCATGAACTTGGCTAGTGCTGGCCTACCGAGTAAGGCATGATACGGGCTTTCGAGGTCCACGACCTCGAACAGAAGGCTCTCTGTCCTGCAGTTGCTCTTGCCACCGAAGGCGACGTCGACCCAAATTGTGCCCATGGGTGCATGCGAGACACCCGGCACTATGCCGTGGAAGGTGGTCCTGCTTGGCTGCATCATGTTCTCGGTTATGCCGAGTTTGACCATGGTATCCCGGTACATGATGTTGATGCTGCTCCCGTTATCAACGAGAACCCGGGAAAACCTGACATTGATGCTGGGCCCGACGAATGTCGGATCTAACACTAGAGCATAACCCCCTGGGTTGGGCATGACCTTGGGATGGTCATTGATGCTCCAGCTGATCTCATCCTCGGACCAGTACATGAACTTTGGCACAGCCGGCAAGACGGCATTCACCTCCATGGCACGCCGATGCTGGCTCTGCTTGTCAGTCGGTTCGGTCACAAAGACCATGTAACTCTGGTGGGGCTCTCGGTACTCGTTCTGCCGGCTCGGGCCGGCATTGTTGTTGTTGTTGGTGTTGTTGTTGTTGTTGGGGTTGTTGGTGGTGTTGGGGTTGTTGTTGGTGTTGGCCACATTGGCCACTTGGTTGACATTCTCTGGCCTCACTCGGTCATCCGTCGGCCTCTGCCGGGCGTTCATGGGCTGAGTGTTTGCACCCGTGAGAGGTGCAGGTCGAGATACCGGACCGGCACTCTCCGGCTTGCGCTGGTACCAGCTGCAGTTCCGAGTGGTGTGGTTAGACGGCCTGCTGGGGTGCTTGGTGTGGAAGCTGCAAGGCCCATCCAACATCATCTCGTAGGTGTACCTCTGCTTGTCATCCCACTGCCTCTTGTCGCCATTCCATGGCTTCCTTTCGCCATTCCATGGCCTCTTCTCGCCATTCCATGGCCACTTCTCGCCATTCCATGGCCTCTTTCCCTCTGAGTTTTGGCCCCACACGGGACCATCATTCTTCTGGCGCTGGCTGCTGCCAGCATCCACCTGATCTTGGTTGACGGCGGCGACCTGGTCTGACCCGTAATGGTAGTACGGCCTGTCATCTCTCCTCTTTCCCCGGTAATCCGAGCGATCGCTTCTCCGGCCCGATCTGTCTCGGTCGACCGGGGCTAGTAAGGGCTGAGTCGGGTCACCAAGGGCGTAACTGTTTGCTATCTTGATTGTCTCGGCCAAAGTGGCCGGCATTTCTCTTTGGAGTCTCTGCCAAAGCATGGAGCCATGTCGGCACCCTTGTGCAAACCATGCGATGGCCTTCGCAGGAGTTGCGGATTGTGCTCCACCGGGTAAGATACTCCCGGTCAGTCTCGTCCTCAATCTGCCGGCACATGGACAATTGCTGGGGGCGATTCGGCCTCTTATACGTGCTGGAGAAGTTGCTGACGAACGCATCGGAGAAGTCCAACCAGCAGTCAATGCTATCCTCCTCCAGGTTGTTCAACCAGATTCGGGCTGGTCCTTCCAGCATTTGCGGCACATACCGCACTTCCCATCGGCGGCTGCCACCAGCTATGTGCACTGTTGTGACGTAATCCGTCAACCAATCCTCCGGCTTAGTACTGCCGTCATACGTCTTGGCACCCCGTGGAAGCTGGAAGTTTGGCACCGGTGCTTTCTTCATTATCTGGGGTCCAAAACATGCTGGACCCGGTGGGCCTTGCTCCTCCAGAAGTTCAGACAGATAGATTATGTCAAGCTTGTTGCGGACATCATGTGCCGGCAGCTGGTGAGTTCCCAGCTTAGCACCGAGTGCACCCTCGGACGCCAGGTCTCTGAATCTTGTATACCCGGCCCACTCCATGGCCGAGTAACCATCGTCGTATCGGTCGGCGGCCTGTTCGTCATACCCGGCACCACGCCGCTACCGAGGTGGATTAGGTGCCGGATACCGAGGTGACTGGCCCTGATTTGCTGGGTAAACCCGGCCGGCTCCTTGCTTTCGCTGCGCGGGTTCAGGGACTCCCTGACCGGCATTGCCTTGCTCGGCTATCTGTCCGGCATAGACCAAATCATAGGTCTGCAGCTGCTTATTTTTACCAGAGTTCACACTCCGATCGCGGCTCCTGCCGACATACGGCGATGAGGCCTATCCCTTGGACATTCCCCCGGCACCACCATTCGAATGAATGTACCGGGATCCACCTACATCCGGGTTTGCCTTACGGAAGGCCTCATTCTGTTGGTTAGCAATAGCTGCCAACTCATTTACCCGGTCCTGCTGTTTACGCCGAGCGTCACCAGACAGACTGGGTAACTCGGGTGCGGCTGCCTCTACAGCCCTAAGGTTCTTTCCGGGAGTGCTATACCTTGGCTTATCAGCCGACACATGACTAACAGTTCTACCAGATCTAGCTCTACCATCTCTAGCTATCTCTGCATTGAGGACTCTACCTCGGGTGCGCACCTCATCCATGCGACTAACAGGGTTTGCTACTGGGGTAAAACCATGAGCCTGGTTGTACTCACGGAGAGAGATGTCGAACTCTTGCCTGACTCGGGCCACCTCCATGGCCTCCAGGAGTATGTTCTTGCGCTGCTCCTCCAGCTCAGCTTGAGCCAGAGCCGCATCTGCGCTGGGAGCAACTGGGGTGGCCAGCTTCTCGATCACGTCCTGAAGAGGACTCGGCGTCGCTGGCACACCGGATGTACTGGCCTGCGTTGTGCGGTTCTCCGGCTTCTCCAATGGCGGGAGCGCCGTTCTCGTCGACTTGGTGCCGGTGTCAGCATCACCGGTCGTGGTTTTGCCGACACCGACGCCCGGGGCGGTCATCATGACCTCCATGCAACTGGCGGGGTGAGCGGTATGGCCGGCCGTGAGCTGCGCAGACTGCGGGAGGATCTGCACCAACATGCACCCTTTCGGGAAACCAGCAGGGGAGCTCGGTGGCGACGTAGACCGTGAGCGCGCCGAAGTCGATGAGGCAGCCGTTCCGAGGTAATGGCCTGCTGCCGAAACAGCCTGCGTTGTCGCTGACGATGTTGAGCGAGCCGAATCTGTGGACAAGGCCACAGAGCACGCGCTCGCCCGACGCGATGAGGGAACCCGTCCGGATGAAAACTCCAGCCAGCGCCGCTGCTGGCCCCACGGTGGGCGCCAACTGTCGTGGTGGTATCACGGCAGATGCCATAGGATGGCTTGAGTTGGGGCCGATGGACGCTGGAGGCACCGGGTAGGGTTTGTGCATAGGAATACGCACATAGAATACACGAACACGCACGATCTACACAGGTTCAGGGCCCTCGTGAGGAGGTAAAACCCCTACTCCTGCTTGTCTATCTATATGATGATCACAAATCGGGCTACAAAAGCGCTCCTTGAGCTGTAAGCAAAGAGCTATGAACTACGGAAGTGGGTTGCACTTGGGCTAGCTAACCGAGTCTGGTTCCTCAGCGTTTCCTCGTAGGATCTAATAATGCGTCCCCTGTAAGAGGAGCCTCTGTTGCTCCTTGTATAATGGAACCCAGGGTACAAGTTAGGGCTGACGTAGCGCTGACGTGCCCTCCACTGTGGCCATGCCTGGCCGGTGTCATCCTCTGACAGTCCTGGTCGCCTGTGCCAGAGACAAGACAAGCCTCCATGCCTGTCCCATGCTTACTCGTACCGCTTCGGTCAGCAGTATGGAGACCCGTCACTCCACCCATGACTTCCGGGTCAGTGGTCAAGTGGCTACGTCCCATCGTACTAGTGGCACAACGCCTGCCCCGTGATTGCAGGGACAAGACGCGTGCCTTGACCGTCTTTCGGGATACGGCTCCGTCTTCCCTCATCCGGCATGGGCATGCCAGACACTCCTTAACTCGGTTCACCTTCCCTGCACACATGAAGGAACCAAGAAGATAATCCGACATACAGCTCGTATGCCGGCTTCGGTATGTCAGTTGACCTCGACCCGGTCAACTCCGGGATACCAATTTTCTCCTTATCTCAACCCTATCCGGGGGTAGCCCCCGATAGTGATAGCCGATGGGTGCCTCATCGCGCACGATGAAATTAATCATATGCAATGTCGTGAACATCACACATTCCGTATATTTCAAACGTGTCCAAAAAGTACAATCTTCGTCCACTAAAATCATTTGCGATTATTTGGATATCGCACACGTTGTTTTTTATTTGATTGTTGTTATTACGAACGAATATCGCACATGCTATATTTACCAAATTCGTTCGCGTTTTGCATTATCATCACATACGAATAATTTGAATAATCATGTCTGAATGTTATGCCAACATAGAACTCAAATTTCGGTAGATTTAAATCCCTACAACATCAAACCAAGCAGAAAGTATATAATTCACATAGATAAACCAATTCACATCATAACAAACATGGAATATGTAGCCAACTTCAGAACATAGTTTAGCCAACATCAGAACATAGTTTAGCCAACATCAGAATCTAGTGTTTATATGAAGTTAGAGAACATGTAAGAAACCTTCTAGACATCTTCCACATCGTACGCGCCATTTTTAGGAAGACATGCTTGATGAAGAACTAAACAATGTGTCTCCTATTTTTTTTACTGGTCTCTTGATGCATAGCCTGCTGAGAGGACATCGCTCTAATCGTCTGAGCATTTATATAAGATCACATTTGTTGCATTATAAGGAAAAAAGAATATAAATATTTAATTAATGTACACATATCTAGATTTACTTTTTGAGCGTGCTTGTCTGTATTTTTCTTGTTGTTCTTGGAGTCTCATCATAATTTTTTCCATGTGTGTAGCAACATAATAGCCACAAAGTTGTTAAGCGCACTGAAATAAGGCTATCTGTTGTTTTGTAATTTGGTATAAAATAATAATCGTATGTATAGCTGATAACATGAATCATCGAATCTAATGACCGGACAATTTCTTAGTATCAATTATACGAAATCAATTTATAACTACAAGACCTTAGGCTACAAATAATCAATTTTTTTTACTAATGAAGTATAACATATAAAACTTAAAATTAGGCCTGGGTGTCGTACGTTCTTTATAAATATGTGTTGCAAATTTGACCCCCCACCCTCTCAATTTGATACCACGTGTGGACGTACTCCTCATATGCTCTACACTAAATATGATGAATTTTTGTAATTAGTAATCAAACATAAAATGATCACAAATTTAACATATGGTTTGACATTACTTTGTCAAGACATTTTGAATAGTTTTAAGATTGTGAGGTTTTTTAAGCTGAAGTGAATCTGGATAGTAAGCAAAGGGACAAATGATGCTTGCAAGTGCACAAGGTGGTTGCAAGTATTTTCATGTAGAGTATTTCCAGTGTATCGAACTCACAAGAGCAATAAGGTTGACACTACCTGCCCTGCAACTACGCTGACAAACGTAGTCGCGTTCGCACCCAAACCGTTGTTTGGAAATAATCTATTTTACAAGTTGCTAGAGTAACAATAATAAAAGAGACTTGTAAACTAACTATGATCTAAGAACAAAATAAACAAAACTGAAAGTAAACTCGAGACATCACAACGGTATGTACATATATATTTTTTTTCCCATCGCCAACCGCAGGGCGGGCACATGTGTATTCAAGGGTATGCAACTGAATACCCAAAAAGTTTGGCAATTTTTAAAACGTATGTTAGAGCCATAAAATCATGTTTACTTTGTATAGAATCGGACGCAAGTTTTACCATAAACATGTCGTGGTTCAGTTGGCTATGGCAATTTATTGTATGTAAGCTATTCTTGGGATCAAGTACTCTTTCTTTAACCATTTACTTTACTTTTCTTTATAATTTTTATTTATTTTGAATACCCAAAGACAAAACCATGGTTCAGTGTCTATGTTATGTTGCTAAAAACAGTAGGAAAGAAGCCCATGGTGTCGACCCAAAACGAAAATGCACACACATGTTATGCTTTCCTCCTGAAAAAAAACGGTTCTGCTAGCTAGGAGAGAAAAAAGGGTTCAATGAGGAGCAATATCATAAACGAGATGTGAGTATACATCAAAACATACATGACGTTACTGCAAAAATGGATGAACTGGCTAGTAGGAAGCGAAGACATCTATAAATTGGTGAGGCTCATAGGAGGCAAAGCAGTTGTCATATATAGGTGCCAAAACTAATATTGCTATTGATGTGAGATATTGGGGGAGAACAAACTAGCATGCCACTGCTAGACGTTACAAGTACATGTATACTTGTACTTTGAGATCCTTGAAGAAAATAGGTGGAATCGCAGAGCTTGGATAGTAAGCTGTGCATATTTGTTATCCAAAACCGACTGAGTGTGGCACTGCAGAATCATGTACCATGAGAGCGCGAAAGGACACCTCCACCATTGGATTTCTCCACTTCTACACCATATAAATACCTGTACCAATATGAAATGTTCTACCGCCAATTAAAGCCACAATATGAAAATTTCTTTTGCTGGCTTGTATGTGTGGGTAGTTGGCGGAGACGCCTGCTTATCAGACGGTGTCCATCTACAGCTCGTAAAGGTCCATGGACACATTTAAAAATTCTAGGCTGTACGGAACAACGTCATAATTAAGCCAAACGTCGACGAGCTAAGATTATGGATGCGCGAATACATACAGCTACTCCAATCAGCCTGATCCCTGATGAATTAATTGAACGACGACGAGCTATGATTTTGGATGCGCGAATACATCTACTCCAATCAACCTGACCCCTGATGAACTGAACGACGACGAGCTAAGATTTTGGATGCGTCAAATACAACTACTCCAATCAGCCTGATCCCTGTTGAATTGATGCAGGGTTGCTGCTACATCAGTTTGGTGGATGCGCACGTATTTTCAGGGAAGAGGAGTGGATGCTATGGAGCGCTGCAGCTTTGGCGTGCTTCCTGGCACCTAGCAGCGGGGTTGGAAGGAGCACGCCGCCGAGGTGCTCCGGTTGGACGAGGATCGATCACTCGCGCCGGTGTTGCACGAGCTGCCCTGCTCGCGGCCAAACACGGAAGAGATGATGCCGCAGCCCTCCACTACTAGTTCTGGATGACGCCGGAATCGGAGACGAGGACACGGTGACGCTGGACGACGACGGGCCTCAGGGCGACGCCTGGCCGAGACCCGATCTTCCATGGCGGCGCCTGTCGGAGGAGGTGGTGAGTGGTGACACAGATTTGGGGAAGAGATTGACTGGGTCAGAAGCGAGAAAAACAATTAGATTGGTCCAGCAATGAGGTGGTGTGGGCCCGACTGCCATGTGTGCAAAACCGCTCTAGAAAACAGCTCAAGACCGGGTCAGAGGTTATGTATACTCCTCTCCAATACACACGACTGTTGGACGGAGTTATATAAACTGGAGTAGCTAGTATACCTGGAATGCAAAGACATCTTCCAGCATTAACCGGTGAGGATAGGGAGAGACATGCGTGCAAGTTCTTAATGTCTTTCAAAGTTGATAGTTACCACAGTAGTTCGTACTACCTCCGTTCCTCAAAACAAGGCGTGTAAGTTTTTTCTAAAGTCAAATAAAGTAAAGTTTGATAAAGTATATAAAAAAACTATCAACAATTATAGCATTCTACAGATATATAATTAAAGTATATTTAATGACGTATCTATTAAGACCAATTTGATATTGTAGAGATTGATAGTTTCTCTAAAAGTTTGGTCAAACTTTACATGGTTTGACTTTTTATAAAACTTATATGCCTTTTTTTACGAAACAGAAACAGAGGTAGTATGAGATATCGTGGCTACTGTGGAGGGATCTGCAGATTAAAGGAGACCATGGTGGAAGCCTGGAAGGCACATCCCAGCTAAGCAGGTCTAATATGACATTGCGCTTGAACTTTTTGTAATGGCGTAACATGGCCGTGATTCTGGCGTTTCGCCGGAGAAATATCCGGGTGTGAAGTACGGAAGAACACTTTGTTTATACTCCAACATTGAAAATTTGCATGTTTCTTTCGATTTTAGAGTAGTAGCTTTCTTCCGAAGCATCGAAAAAATATTGCGTGACATATGTTGGGGGTGCTAATTGGTGGTCACCCGCTCGATTAGAAACGAAAAGGACAAAAACGAAACCCTAACCCTAGCCCCCCATTCTACCCCACCTCTACCGCCCCCGTGAACGAACATTTGCCGAACTTGTACAATTTCCCGAATTTAGAGCTTGTCGATTCAAATGGATTTCAAAAAAAATAGAGGAATGGCTGCATTATGAATTTTTTCCTTTGACGGAAGTTTGATTTTATTTGATTTGAATTCTTGGGAATATTTACGTAAAATTCTGGCCACTTATTTGGGAGGAAAATTTCCATCAAAGGAAACATTTTGCTACAATGTGTTTTCCGTTTGTCGTGTCAAACACTTTTTGGTGCAAACCCAATTGTTTATAAATCTTACAGAATTTAGGAGGGCATGGCATTTAACCCTGAGTATTTTCTTCTCAGGGCATGACTCGCCCTCCTATCTAGGTTGTTCATATGTCTATCAATATCCGTGCTAACCTTTTTTCCTTTTCTCTCAACAATTTCTCTCTTTTTGTATATCTCTCAAATCATACAACTTATGGATTTGAAACAATGAATTTCACTGAAAAAATTGAGATGGAATGTGGGGAAGATAGTTCAGAATTTGTCTGGCATTAAATATATTTTGTTTAAGGAAATTATATGGAATTTTAAATATTTGAAAATTTAAAAATGCGCAAAAAATTCCGGACTATTTTTTCCCATTCTAGTTCTAATGTTTCGGTGCGAGAGAATGTCATCAAGTGGTCCGCATACATCATGTAGAGCGGGAATATAAGGGCAAGCGAGGGGCGCGGCGGCGACGATTGGGATGCGCCGGGTCTCCACGGTGACGCCACGCCGCCACAGTGCGGCAAGCCGGCAACCAGAAACCATCGTGAAGACTTCAGCACACACGCGACGATAGTGGGATTCTAGCTTCAGTACAATGAGTAGACACAAATACTAATAAGCCTTCATCAGGACCATAACACATGTTTTCTTGTTATATCCAGCAGGACCATAAATTGTTTTTCTTGTTAAATAGGAAGTGAAGCCTTAAAAGCCGGCGCATATGCATGCCTAAACTGCTCCTAACCGAGATCCTCTCCACCCTTGATCGTGGGAATCTGTTAGGGTGTGTTCCTTTTTTGGATGGAGTGGAATTGAATGGTTCACTGTCATGGAACCGTTCCATTCCTGTGTTTTTTTTTTGACAAAAATTGTCACGGAACCGTTCCATTCTTGTGTTCTTTTCTGGGATGGGTGGAATGGAATGAGAACGGCATCAAACTTGATTAATTATTTCCTAATATAGATTAATTATTGCTAAACTTAATTAATTATTGCTAATCTTGATTAATTATTTCTAATTTTGATTAATTATTCCTAATTTCAATTAATTATAATCAATCTTGATTAATTATTGCTAAACTTGATTAAATTAGAGTTAATCGTCCGGCATTACTGTGCCGTTCCACAACCGTCCGGCCGAATCGGCCGGACCAGTCGGTTCCGAATATTGAGGGAATATTCCCTTTTCTGGAACCATTTCATTCCACTCCATCCCAGGAAAGAACACAAGAATGGGTCCTTGTCGGGG
>QRDG01000010.1:108882-247924 GCA_012064385.1 Puccinellia tenuiflora
ACATGGACTATTTTCATTTAAAAATGGTGCATATTTACAAGGCATATCATACAAAATGGAGATGACAGGAAGCTCTACCAAAGTAGAGGTTACAAAGATGATGCTAGATGAAAAACATCACTCCATGGCATACTAAAGGAATGTGCGGCACCTTCAGCATTGACAAATCCACAATGCAGGAAGTGTTTTTTTTTAGAACAAAGCATGGTAAATATGTCATCCAGGTGCCACGTTCCGCCGAGGTAGGCCGACTTCCCAGTATGTTTGTGAGAATGATATGTCATGGTAATACATCTGTATCCTATATATGTCTTTTAAGGTTCGTTACCCAATTTCCTTAAGGATGTTACTTGGTAGGCGCTCGTGCATTTTTGTGTTTGGGAGCGCATGCCTGTTCAGGTCTCCTTTTATCTGTACAAATACATGCAAAGTTAGTCTATCATTTAAAAATGCATAACTTTTAAACTGAACATCCAAATCAAAAACTATTTTCATTGTTGTGTTGCTCAGAAGAAATCATCGAAACTAGATATGGCATGAACACGGTTTGATAATTATTTTAGAAAAGCAACTTTATATTATGAACTTGTTTTTCTATCACAAAAGCAACCTATAATCCAGGATGAAAAGACACTTTAAAACACGAAAACATGTGAGGAGGAAGATAGACTAGTTTTAATAAAAAATCACATTGCGTCCAAATTGTGGGAAGTTACAACCAATTTCATCGTTGTGTTTGTGTTCACTAGATTTTCAAAACAAAATCTCATATAGACATATTGTGATAAATATTTTGTAAAAGCAACTTTTACTATCAAATAAGCCAACACATCACACCTGTCGCGAACATCTACCCAAAGAATAAAATCCTTGGTGTATAAGTTCACATGCATCTACCACAATTTTTTTGTAAGTCGGGGCAAAAAGTTACAAAATGTCATATTTCTTGTACTTCTTTCAGACCAATATTAATATTTGCACCATATTTCTCGTCACAATGGCGATACTATCGCTGAAGTATTCCCACCTAACATGACAGTCATGCGGGATTCAGTCATGTATCGACTTGTGGAATGGAATGCCCATCAAGGACGGTTGACAATGGTCCAATTGTCGCAAGAGAACGACGAATTCTGCCAGAACTTCCATGTACAAAGCACTTATACATTCATATGTATTGACTAACAATGACAAATATATGTAATTAAAGGTACCTCTCAAAATCAAAATAATTTTTAAAAAGGGACCCGCCAGGGCTAGCCCTTGGCTGCTTTTTTTATATAGGATAAATCACGGTGAGCGCAATAAAAAATACATGGTACCTTCACAACTACTACCTCCATTCCTAAATATAAGATGTTTTACTTTTCTTAGCTTTTTTCATATTCGGATGTGTGTAGACGCCTTTTAGTGTGTTGGTTCACTCATTTTGCTCTGTGTAGTCAAAGTTATAATATCTAAAATGTCTTATAATTTGGAACGGAGAGAGTAACAAGGAAGTTTAAAGTTCTGCTTATGTGATGATACTGTTAAACACATGTTCTTCTGGTGCAAGTTTGCATTCTATATGACCAGTCATTCAAATGGCTTCGAACTTTTATCCAGCACGTACTCTTGCAAATATGTTTGGCAGCGCTGTGTTGATTAAAGGGTTGTGTTGCATTAAACGGAAGCACACAATTCTCATTAGAGTGGAAGCAATAGCCATAATATTGTCAGTATGAGAGTATGCAGAAATGACATGGTATTTAATTTGGTACAATTTAGCTCCTTTGCAGGTTATTTACCGGTATATGCATTGGCCTGTTTGTGGTCTACTCTTGAGCGTCTGGGGCACCGCAGTCTATTTGCGACGTTGTGTATGTGATTAGAGCATGTGGCGAGTGATATATTTACCCAACATAAATAGTGGTACAGTACCGCCATAATAGGTGTCCTATTAGTCATGCATGAACTTGTATTTTTGCCTTTAGTATAAAGTCTAGCTGTTTGTATTTGATTGATGTGAACAGTTGAATTGCATAAAAGCTTCTTCTGTAGAAGAATTAGAATTGAAGTCGCACAGGAAAAGGAAATGGTGACAGACAGAACGATAGGGAATGAACATTAATGTGGTAGGCAGTTGACAGCAGTGCCACGTCCCGGAACATTAGCCAGTTTTGGTTGGCACTCCGGCTGATAAATGTTAGCAGTTGGGAAGAATATTTCGGAGGTGGAATTAGTGGGCGGCGGGCCAACAACAGGAAGTGCCCTATATAAGGTCCAGTACGGGTCGCATCACCAAGCATCTTTTCAGCATGTCGCTCCCATCAGCTGGGACTGTTCCCTCTTCACACACCACCCACCCACCATTAGTGTCCCTGGCAGCAAGTGCTCCGGCTAGAGCTCAGCCTCTCTCCGGCGTGCTCCACCGCCGGCGGCTCTCGCGTCCAGGAGGGCGCCATCATCTCAGCTGGGCTCTGACCGCTGCCTCCACCCCCACTGCCCTTGGTGAATTCATATGTACAAATGACCAGCAGCTGGATGCCAAACTGAGGTTACGGCCGGGCCAGCCCGTAAAACATTTTCCAGAGTCGATAGATGAGTAACTAGTTAGCTAGCTTCACTTTTCTTATTTTCTTTCCCGTAGAATTAGGGTGCAAAATTCCATGATGCACCGAACCAGTTCATCCAACATCTCAAACTTATAGGGACAAGAGGACATACATTTTATAACTCAACCGAGAGCACATAACTAAATGTATACGGAGTATGATGCAACAATTAACAGCGTTCAATACTATAGGGTGGACAAATACTTCGAAGCGGAGATGACAGTCCAAGACTGCGAGCTTGACAGGTATGGAGTTGTCAACAATACGGTCTACGCGACCTACATCGAAAAAGGTAAATTCGCTACATCTATCTATAGTATTATCATCAGTACTCGATGCAACTCGTAAAGACTCTGTTTAATTGTCATCTGATTTCCATTCGCTAATGAGTTTCTAAATATATGTATGCAGCTCGAGAGGAGCTGCTTGTGAGCCTTGGCATCAGCCAGGGGTGGATCATATCCACCGGCAAGGCGATGGCGCTCTCGGAGCTCAACCTCAAGTACTTCACGCCTCTAAGGGTATGTACAACTATACGGATAGTCGATCACGAATAAAGTTAGTTATCACGCTATGTAGATGATTGATACGTATGCTTTTGATATCAGCGCGGCGAGAAGTTCCTTGTGAAGGTGAGGCTGGCGCGGATCAAGGGTGTAAGGATATTCGCGGAGCACCGGATCGAGACGCTGCCGGAGCGGAAGGTACATAGTCTTGCAACCTCACAAATGGATAGATGCGTATCTTCGATCACTATCTTCAAATGATTCTTAATTTCATGGTCATGTCACAGCTCGTCTTGGAAGCGAATGCGACCATCGTCTGCCTTAATAAGGACTACCGCCCGACTCGCGTCTTCCCGGAGATGGCTTCTAAGCTGCACCGCTTCTTCTCATCCAATAATGTCTAGTAGTAATATATGTGTATAAATGGTATAGTAAATATGGGAGCGTTTCGTGTATAAAATGATCTAAGCGAAGTCGTTTAAATATTTCATTTCTTACTATACACATGTAATGTTTCATTGTCAAAAATACCCTTCGCCAATGGATGCTTCAGATGGAGTACTTATCTTACCTCAGATCGAGTTGGGGGTAAGCTGGAGCTTGTTAAAAGAGCTCAGTTTGTTGCCAACCATAATTGTCTTTGAAGGAAGCACAACATGTGCGTGCCGGCGTGTCGTAGTACGGCCGTCCAACTTCCCCGAAACATTGTGATAGTCAGCCGTAACCATATTCAACACAAAGTTTCACCCAACATAACATAAAAACAACCAGCAACAAGATATTATCCCTGCTCTAACCGTTGCCACGTGATGCACACATAGCAAGCCAGGGAGCAAGTTGTTCCCAATTGCACTGAAGCAGCTGGACTCCCGCTATGTGGCATGTGTAGTATTCTTTCAAGTGGTCTCTTGTTACCCTGTTGCATGAAACTAACAAAATTCTATAATATTTAATTAATAGTGGAAAATGTCAAAGGTAGCGTTCTACATTGTGACACCACGATGTTTCATTTTTCCATTTCTTTCTATAGTACGAAAAAATGCCCTGAATTTACCTCACGGGGAACAAAACACAAATATCACCATCGTGCTACGAGGATAACTGACTAACTAGTAAAAAAAATACATACATCACTCCTTAGTTTGGTTATGGCTTAATTTATCTCAAAACATATCAAATTTGCACGAGTTTTTTTTTGAATGTTAGTAGGAGAGCTGCTAAATTCATTGAACAGATAGAATTTAATCCAATTTATGAGGGAAACCAGATCTAAAACTATACAGATGACGCCTTTCGGTTTACAACGCACAACCACAAACACATAAGCACGAGTTTACCCTTTCTAACCCTAACCGGAATGGCGAAGCGTCAGGAAAATGAGCCACTAGACCGTTTCACAACCGAACCAAAACAATTCGAAAGCACAACCTAAACACTAGGAAGACACATGTCAATTAACATCAAGAAGAATTACCTACATGCTTTTGAAACGAAGAGCCTCTACTTGGTCCTTTCCTAGTGCTTGGTTCTCTCCTTCAATCTCCAGATCCTTCCATGGTCCCAGACTCAAACAACATCTAATAGAAAACATGCACGACTTTTCATCTTGGGCCGGCACTTTCCTATGTCGACTTCAGGGATCTCAGCATACATAAATGCACATATTATTAGCGTGTATCAGTGGCATTTATGTTTGTTCTTCTCCAATATCTCACGTAAACTACATATAAATTTTGGCAACTAGAGCAAATATCAACAATGATAAATATACAGGAGAAGGAAACTACGAATTTTGGTAAGGATGTTTCAAAAATTGAGGTTTCGACTAAAGCATTGAGAAATTTGGAGTATGACCGGTTAACAGTCATTCCAAAAGTCTCATGCAAGTCGGATACGTCTCTTCTAGATGAGGAGGAGTCTCATGACACAATTGATGTCCCGCTCCTATCACATCTAGTTGGTGATGTTTCTGAGGGCGGTTTGGATGAGGCAACGCTTAGCTCATTATATGACCTAAAAGCGTCTGACCGGAAATCCAGAGCGGCCTCTCAAAAAATAAGAAGAAATCGCCACGCAAACAGGAGAAATCGTCAACACCTCCAATTGTTTCTAAATGAATGGCATGTTCTTGAATAGCAGAGGTCTTCGTCACTTGGCTAAACATGTACGCATTGCTGATTCAATTAGGGATCACAACTTGGATTTTGTGGGCATTTCGGAAACTGGTAAACGGGATTTCTCTGTGAGTCTACTCCACCGTATTTCTGGTGGTGTAGATTTTGCAATGGATTTCTCGTCCGCCACGTGGTAGATCTGGGAGCTTATTACTTGGCGTAAGAAAAGATACCATGGATGTATTGTTCAGTTCGGATGGGGATTTTCATGTAAAACTCCACATCCGTAACAAGGTTGACAATTTTACATGGAGTCTAGTCACAGTATATGGGGCTTCCCAGGATGAATATAAGCCTGATTTTCTCCGTGAGGTAGTTAATCTAGTAAAAGATAATCCGCACCCAATTATTATAGGAGGGGATTTTAATTTACTAAGATTCCCTCACGAGAAGAGTAGAGGTCGTTTCGACAACCATTGGCGTTTATTATTCAACGCTGTGATTAACAGCCTTGATGAAAGAGCATGGTTGGCCCCATATGTTGTTTTGGTAATTAATGACAATCTCTATGGACTAATTTGTGCTTTGAGTTATATTTGCAGTGTTGGTTCGTAAGGAATGCTTGAACCATATGTTGGAGTCAAGGTTAAAAGAAGAAGATTATGTTGATCAAGGCTAAGTGCTAGTTGATCAACATACAAGATAAGGGCATGTGAAGATATGCGAAAGAGTGTCTCTCCCATGTATGGGGGAGCAATATGCGAGTCTTCACCGAGCGGTATGTTGATCAAGGCTGAGTGCTAGTTGATCAACATACAATATAAGGGCATGTGAAGATATGCGAAAGAGTGTCTCTCCCATATTAATGTATGGGGGAGCAATATGCGAGTCTTCACCGAGCGGAGAACAATCAAGAAAGGTGATCCACTTGAGAGTAGATCAAGATCGTCATCATCTAGCTCAAGTGGAATGCGCAAGGAAAAGGTATGATCTTGATAGGGTTTCTATTTTACCGGTCTTGCGGTGTAGTTGGGAGACCGGGTTTTAGCATAGGTAACCGTACTATCAAGAGGGGCTCTCAAGTGAGCTTTAGCGTATCGGTCGTAGAGAGCTCAAACCTTTGCATCCTTGGCATCATCTTTATTGGTTTCTATTTGGATCTTATCGTAGTGTAGTATTGGTGCTTGTCGTGTTTTTCATGACAAGGCCAAGATAACCGAAAACGGTTTTCATATATGTCCCCTATTGAGTTTTCGATGTTGGAGATTTTTCCGGTCCATCTATGCGGAAGGTTTCACTCTTCCATTTATTTGCAAAATCTCCCTTGCTTGGTTTCAATATTTTTACTTGTTATTGGGTAGCATTTGTCGTCTTCTTTACAACAAAATTGGCTTCATGTCATTCGGACTTCATCTGCAAAAGATATGGTTTTTTCCGGTTTTCAATAGAAAGGTTTTACCTTTCATCATTTGGTTTTACCATATCTTGTTGAACTATGATGTTTCTCTGCATATTCTTGTAGTGCTTGTTGTGACGATTCCAACGAGTCCAAGATTATCGAAAACGGAGTTCATATGCGAAAGTTATTGCGACTTTACCCTCGGTCGATTTCTAAAGAGAAAAGAAAAAAAGGGGTGGCCAGACCAGCCCCCAGACCGGCCCAGCCCGGCTCCCTGGCCGGCGCGGTCGGGTGGGCCGCCGGCCTCTAGACCGGCCCAGGCCGGGTCCCTGGCCGGCGCGGTCGGGTGAGTCTCCGGCTCCCAGGCCGGGGCGGTCGGGTGGGCCTCCGGCTCCCTGGCCTGCCCAGGCCGGGTCACTGGCCGGCGCGGCCGGATGGGCTGCCAGTTCCCCGGCCGGCCCAGGCCGGGTTGCAGGCCGGCCCGGCTGTGCTGTTAGCCCTTTCCATTTTCCAACAGCTCTATTTTTGGAGCCCCTATTTAAGGGGTTTCTTCCCCAAATAAACCCTAACCTTTTGCCAACTTCTTGAGCTATTTTCCCCCTCCATTGTTGACCCTCTTGAGCTTGGCTATCTCTCAATCCCTCCAATAGTTCTTGCTAGTTTTTGAGGAAAAGAGAGAGGAGGTCTAGATCCACGTTTCCACCGATCGATTTCTCCTCTAAGTGAGGGGAACACTTTGGATCTAGATCTTTAGAGTTTCTTTGTGGTTCTCCTCTTGTCTTCCTCTTAAATCCCTCCATAGCATTAGTTGCTTTGGTTGGATTTTGGAGAGAAGGATTTGACCACTTAGTGTGTTCTTGCCATTGCATCGGTTGCATCGGTTTGAGTTCTCCACGGTGATTCGTGGAAAGTGAAGTTGAGAAGCTTGTTACTCTTGGGTGCTTTGGTGCCCTAGAGCTTGTTCCTCTAGGGCACGTTGGTACCCTAGACGGTGGTTGTTTTCTCGGAGTCTTGGTGGCTCACGGGATTTGTTGGGAGCCTCCAATTGTGGAGTGTGACTCAACCTTGTTCGTCTCGAAACTTTGGTAGCTACGAAGACATTGACGGGAGCCACCAATTGAGTTGTGGTGTGTGCCCCGGCCTTGGCGCATCAAGTCTTGGCGGCTCGGTCCATTTGGTGAAGACCCTCCAACTTGTGGAATGAGCTTCATCCTTGTAAAGGTTCTAGTTGTCAACCTCAACGGCAACATAGTGACAAGTGCCCTCGCCACATTGGTGGTAAGACACAACGGAGATACGGTGTGCCATATCAAGGCTACTCGGTGTTTCACATTGGTGAACACTGCGCCGCTCCAACGGAGACTAGCTTCCATTGGGAAGTGAACTTCGGGATAAATCATCGTCTCCAAGTGCCTCGGTATTTCTATATCCGAGTTTCTTACTTATGCTATTTACTTTGTGATAGCCATAGAGTTTATAGTTATATATCTTGCTATCACCTAGTTGATTATATTGCTTAGCATAAGTTGTTGGTGCACATAGGTAAACCTAGCTAGTTTAGGTTTTGGCTTGATAAATTAAACGTTAGTTTTATTCCGCATTTATTCAAGCCTTAACCGTAATAATTTTAAATCGCCTATTCACCCCCCCTCTAGGCGACATCCGTGTCCTTTCAATTGGTATCAGAGCGGGTTCTCTCTTTATAAGGCTTCACGGCCTAGAGAGTAAAGATGTCGTCTAGTGGTTTAGTGCACAATGCCTCTTTAATATTCGATGGCACTAATTATGATGATTGGAGAAATCGCATGCTAAATTATTTTAGGGACATTAATCCATATATAGAGCAAATTTTAGATATGGGTTTTTCTCCTCCAAAGGATCCGAAAAGATTATCTTTAGAGGATGAGGAAAATTCTTATCTAGATGCTCAAGCTTCTAAAGTGGTTTTCATGTCTTTGAGAAATGCAGTTGCTTTGTCGATTTCTCCTTATCGGAATGCTCATGAGCTGTGGACCAAGCTTCAAGACAAATATGGTGTGTCCATTGATTGTGGGAATGATTGTTCTCCCTCCACCTCCGGGCGTGATGAGTTCTCAACTTCTTCTACTTCACCTACATGTGGCAAGCCACAAAATAATGCAATGGTGAGTAGGGATAAATTTTGCAATGATGATAGTGAGCTTCTTATAGATGATATTTCATCTCTATCTTATTGCAATGATTTATATTTAGACTTAAACACATCTAGCACTATAAATGTTTCACATGCTTGTGTTGATGGTCCTTGCTTATCTTCTAAATCGTCAAGTAGTGATGATCATGACAATAATAATGAAGATGAGGATAATAGTTTTGACTTCCTTATGAATAAGAGTGGAATGGTTGAATGTGAACTTCAAAATAATAAAAATACTCATGATAGTTTCATAGAATTCATAACTACCTTTGCTGGGTACAAGCAAGAATTAGATGATTTGGAAGCACGTGAAGATGAAAGTCTTCGCCGCGAACGTGGTTATGCGAACACGATTGTGGATCTTAAGGAAGCTCTTGAAGAAGAACAAACCACCAAGAAATCTCTTGAGGAGACATTTACTCTAGAGTTATCTAAAGTAAATAAAACCCATGATAGAGCTCTCAAGGTGGCTAATGATTTTAAAATAAAAAATGATGAGCTTGTTGTTGAAATTGTTAGACTCCTTGAGGCTAATAAGAAATTTGAAGAGGATGTCAAGTCCTTGGAAGATTCTCTTGCACATCTCACTAAGTCCCATGATCAACTCCAAGCTAAATTGCTAAAAGAGCTTCCTACTTGTTCTCCCATTGCTATTAATGTTGATGCTTGTGCTACTAACTCTATTTCTTGTGAAGCATCCATTTTAAAGGAGAATGTTGAGCTAAGGGCTCAACTTAAATTGCTAACTAGCAATTATGAGATATTGGAAGAAAGCCATGAGAAGCTCTCGAGCTTTCATGAGGATCTTCTAGTATCTCATGATAAGCTAAAATTAGCTCATGAGGCTATCGCTACCAAGGTAATATCTAGTGAGCCTCATGTGGACAATGGCACAACTTCCACTAAAAATGCTATAATGCCATGTGCTAGTCCTTTTAATTCTTTATCTCAACCTAGTGGTAAAACATATGTTGAATTACATTTCATGCCTAGTTGCTCTAACAATGAAGCCTCAACTTCCACTAGTGCTTGTGTAGGTACTAACCTTGTAGGGAAGACTAAAGAGCACAAGGCACAAGCCACCTCTTTGAAGAAAGATGTGGAGAAGCGTCATAAAGGGAAGGCCACACTTGACAACATGTTGAGTGTGCAAAAATCCTCCAATGACAAGAGTGGACTTGGATTCAATTCCAATATCAAGAACAAGACCAAGAGTAGCAATAAGAAGGGCCAAGAACAAGTCAATCATTCGGCCAAGATTGTTTGCTTCAAGTGTAAAGTTAAAGGGCACCATGTTAGGGATTGCCCAATGAAGAAGAAGCCTCTTAGTGAGAAGCAACTAGGGAAGCGGCATATTGTTTAATCTCATGCTCAACCTCGTGTTGAACAAGGGCCACCTCCTAAGAAGACTCAAGTTATTGCTTCTCAAGTTGGGGAGCCTATTAAGAAGAAAGAGAAGAGTCGATGTTGCTACTTATGCCGTGAGAAGGGTCACTTGGCTTCTTCATGCACTAATGGTACCCTATCCAACCCCATAATAATTGATGATGTTTATTCTCTTAGGAAGGATAGGGTTGGCAATGTATTTGCCAAATATGTTGGAACTCAAAGTGGTGTCAAGAAAAGAACCATTTGGTTGCCAAGCCTATTGTGACTAACCTCTTAGGACCCAACTTGCTTGGGGACCAACAAGCTCAAACTTGATCAATAGGTGTTGATGGAGGGCATTGGCGACTTGGCTATCATTTGAAGAATTAAGGGATCTTCATGGTTATATCTCATCAATCCAAGTCAATTGGATTATCACATATCTATCTCATATCCAATGCTCCTTCTTGCGGTAACTTATATCTAAATTATACATACATTGAAAGTTGCTTGCTCCCTTGCATGTGTTAGTTTTGTTCCTAGCATGTGCTTGTATATGATGTGCTTATTACTTACCTTGAGCAATCAAGTTTGTGCATGTTAATGTGCGCTCCATATATGTGTAAACTTTGTGTTGAGTCTTTATTGGATCTTGTGTTGATTTCAATGGGCTCTTTTGAGAGATTAATGGACTATCCCATTTTGGGGGAGTGATATGCTTTGTGCACTTCACTAACCTAAAAATGTGTGTATATGAGGAACATCACCTAGTATTGATATATCAAGATTATCTAGTAACTATGTGGTGTGTCATGCTTATGAGAAATTCAAATTCTATAATGTTCATTAATTATCTCTAGTTGACTTTATTTGCCTCTTGTTAAGAAGAAATGAATTATCACATTGTGGGGGAGCAATACGCTATGTGCATATTACAATCCCATAAAATGTGAACATTTGAGGTTTTGCCACTTAGATTTCTATATCCGAGTTTCTTACTTATGCTATTTACTTTGTGGTAGCCATAGAGTTTGTAGTTATATATCTTGCTATCACCTAGTTGATTATATTGCTTAGCATAAGTTGTTGCTGCACATAGGTAAACCTAGCTAGTTTAGGTTTTGGCTTGATAAATTAAACGTTAGTTTTATTCCACATTTATTCAAGCCTTAACCGTAATAATTTTAAATCGCCTATTCACCCCCCTCTAGGCGACATCCGTGTCCTTTCACTTGATTTAAGAGAGATTTCAATGGTTGGGAGACAATTCACGTGGGCTAATAGTCTCCCAGAGCCAACATATATACGAGAAGTTAGACCGTGTACTGATGGACTCAGATTGGGAAGTTAAGTTTCCAATGGTATCAGTACGGGTTCTAGAACGTATTGAGGCTTTGTCAGACCATGCTCCCATACTTTTAACAACTGGAATGCCTAGACCCCTATGCAAACGGTAGTTCAAGTTTGAATTGGGATGGTTGTATCAGGAGGGTTTCCAGGATATGGTCAAGATGGTATGGGATAGACCGGTTGCGGGCCAAAGTGCGATCCATAGGTGGAACAATAAATTGCGTGCTTTACGCAACCACCTAAGCGGTTGGGCTAGGTTTACGGCTGGCTTATTAAAAAAGGAGAAGTTTCATTTGTCGTCTATTATTGATGATTTAGAGGCTTTTGCTGAGGTGAGACCGTTGTCCTCGCAGGAGATTGAATTAAAAAATCAATCTAATGCGGAGATCGCTAGTCTCCTTCGTGAGGAGGAACTCAAATGGTACCAAAGATCAAAAGCCCAATTTATTTTGGAGGGAGATTCGAATACAAGATACTTTCACAGTCTAGCGAATGGCAGACATCGGAAGAAATGTATTCATTCTCTTATCCAAGATGAGGGTACGATCAAGGGTCATGAGAAGCTCAAATCTTTCATCACGAAGTAATATAAAAATCTGTTTGGCAAACCAAAGGAAGGTAATTTCTCGATGGATGAATCCCAAACAGAGGACATTCCACAAGTTTCCGATGAAGAGAATGGCCACCTTACTGCACCTTTCTCTGAGGATGAAGTAACAAAGGCGGTCTTCCAAATAGAACACAACAAAGCCCCAGGTCCGGATGGCTTTCCAGCTTAGTTCTATCAGACCTTCTAGGAGTTAGTCAAATCCGACCTGCTCGAGTTATTCGATGCTCTGCATGCCGGACAACTTGAGTTATTTCGCTTAAATTTCGGTGACATAATTTTTTTTCCTAAGGTTAATGAAGCAGAACGGATTCAACAATATAGACCGATCTGCCTTCTTAATGTTAGCTTCATGTTTTTCACAGAAACCACGACGATTAGGCTTAATTCAGTGGCCGATCATGTTGTGCGCCCGACTCAGATGTCTTTTATGCAAGGTCACAATATCCTGGATGGAGTTGTAATTTTGCATGAAATAGTTCATGAGTTGCATCGGAAAAAAGTTGAAAAGAGTATTTCTGAAGATAGACTTCGAAAAGGCTTATGATAAAGTCAAGTGGTCTTTCCTTCAGCAAACACTTAGAATGAAAGGTTTTTCTGATGAGTGGCGGGCTATGATTCATAATTTCGTTTCCGGTGGAAGTGTTGCCATCAAAGTTAATGATGGTGTGGGCAGATACTTCCAAACAAGGGAAGGATTAAGACAAGGCGATCCATTATCACCAATACTATTTAATATAGTGGCTGATATGTTAGCCATTATCATAGAACGTGCAAAAATAGATGGTCAAATTGAAGGAGTAGTCCCTCATCTTGTGGATGGAGGGTTATCTATTCTTCAATACGCTGACGATACAATTCTTTTTATGGAACATGACATGGAGAAGGCGAGAAATCTGAAATTAATTCTATCAGCTTTCGAGCAGCTTTCCGGTCTAAAAATAAATTTCCATAAGAGTGAATTGTTTTGTTTCGGAGAGGCCCAAAGTGACGCAGCCCTTTATGCTGAGCTTTTCGGCTGTGGGCAAGGTCAATTTCCAATCAGTTATCTAGGCATTCCGATTCATTTCAGGAGGCTTACGATAGCTCAATGGAAACATGTAGAGGAAAGACTACAGAAAAGATTGAGTAGTTGGAAAGGAAAATTACTGTCCCTAGGTGGAAGATTGGTTCTCATAAATTCAGTACTAAGTAATATGGTACTGTATATGATTTCCTTCTTCCAATTACCAAAAGGAGTTTTGCATCGATTAGATTATTTTTGATCAAGATTCTTCTGGCAAGGGGATAGTGAGAAAAGGAAGTATCGACTGGCTAAATGGAATGTAGTGTGTTGTCCTAAAGATCAAGGAGGGCTCGGTATTCATGACTTGGAAGTCAAGAATAGAGCTCTCCTCGGTAAGTGGTTGTTCAAACTTCTCACCGAGGATGGGGCCTGGCAAACTCTTCTAAGGAGAAAGTATATTGGCTCGAGGGCGGTATCACAGGTTTCCTGGAAAACCGGCGATTCACACTTTTGGGCTGGCCTCATGGCAACGAAGAAATTCTTCTTTCCATATGGCTCTTTTTCCATCAAAGATGGTTCAGAGATAAGGTTCTGGGATGATAAATGGTTAGGTAACACCACTCTCCGAGAACAATATCCTGATTTATACAGTATTGTCCTTGGACGTCACAAAAGCAGTACTCTCGCTAAGGTGTTGGAGACTTCCCCACCTAATGTGACGTTTCGAAGAGATCTTATTGGTCCCTGCCTAGCTTCTTGGAATGAGTTGCTACAACATCTGAGTTTGGTTAATCTGACGAATGGGACTGATGAGTTTCGGTGGAATTTACAGAGTAATGGTAAATTCTCGGTGGACTCTATGTACAAAGTTCTTATCCAACCAGAGGTGCCAGTGGATAATAATCATAAAATTTGAAAGATGAAGATTACACTCAAAATTAAAGTATTTACGTGGTATCTTCATCGCGGGATAATCCTCACTAAGTATAACCTGGCGAAATGCAATTGGCATGGGAGTAAAAAGTGTGTCTTTTGTCATAAGGACGAGACTATTAAACACTTATTCTTTGACTGTAAATTTGTGAGTTCTATATGGTCAATCATCCAGATAGGTTCTAACTTATTCCCACCACGCAGCATTGCGAATATTTTTGGCAATTGTCTAAATGGTGTGGACCGTAAGTTTAAACGACTTATTAGGGTGGGAGCGTTAGCCGTTATATGGTCGTTTTGTCTGTGTAGGAATGACAAGGTTTTCAATAATAAAAATTCTTCTCTTATGCAGGATATTTACAGGAGTACAGCTACACTCCGTTTGTGGTCTCCGTTGCAATGTGTGGAGCATCACGACCTTTTTACGGAGGTGTGTACAAGACTGGAAGATACGGCGAGAGACCTTTTATCCCAACATGGATGGCAGGATAATTTGCGGATTGACCCTCCAACACCATAGGCGTTTTTATAATTTCTCATCTTGATATGTAATTCGCCTTTTTTATTTTTCGCACTTATTGGCAGTTTTTGACTGTGTGCATCTTAACTATGTAGAGACCGGGTGTAATACATAAACCAAGTAATAAAGCTCCCTTTATCGAAAAAAACCAATTTATATATTCGAAAAGTATGTCTTGCTACTCGGAGGTGACTGTGCAACACTACATGATGTTTAGCAGAAGCTTTTTTGGAGAGCCGTCATGCATGTGGTGTTGCACAGTGCCACAGTCACATCTTGTGTATGATTTTATCTAGTACTTCCTCCGTCCTGAAAAGGATGTCACAGATTTTTCCATTCATGAATGTATCTATATATAAAACATGTCTAGATACACTCGTGGATGAAAAAAGTTGTGACATCCTTTTTGGGACGGAGGGAGTACCAAGCCAATATGGTTCTGGACGATGTGTGTTCTGTGTTTCCATTAAAGTCGACATCGCCAACCGTTATTTTTCAGGACGTTGACAATGGCACGAAAAGCATTGAGCAAGTTAACTTCTTTGAGAAGTTATTACTTTTGGAGGACGAAGCGCTGACGGAATTTGGGTATTTTATTGACCAATAATAATGGAAAATGGTATAAAGAAAAATAAAATAATTTCTAATCGCTTTTTATATGATTTGTTTCGATATGATTTATTATCCTATCTTCTATGTTTTGATTAGCCCAGTTGTAAATAGAGTTCGTGATGAAAAATTAGTGTGTGTTTGGTTCGTGCAAAACTTTGCATTCAATTGTTAGTTTGGTTCGCGCCGAGAGAAACACGTGAACATCTTTTTTTCGTTTGTCCTTTTGCTACAAAATCATGTAGGAGCACGCTGAACGCAAAGGAATTGAAGCAATAGAGTCTACAGTACCTCTGCTGCGAGACATGATGCAGTTCGGACCCTCAAAGAAAAAACATGATGCAGTTCAGAGTAGTTTTAAGAACCCTGGATTTGCTAAGCACTGAAACTATGTTTCTCCGAGGTCTCAATAATATGTCCAAAGGATAATTTACATGCGCCGCCGCCTGCCGTGTGCCGAGCACCTCCCTCCTCGCGCCGTCGCCGCCCTAGTGTTCTTCGTAAGAGGATCGAGCGGTCTGCGTAGGCGCCGAAATAAGCAGTTCCTTTGGGAGTTGCAATCAGCAACCAAGTCAGCTCCCTTTTGAGCTCCGACCCACAATCAAGCAGCTCCTTTTCGCGCTGCAATCCGCAATCGAAGAAATCAGGCAGCTCCCTCCCGCGCGCCGTAGCCCGCAACCAAAGCAGGTCGTTTCTGAGCTGCAGTCTGAATTGGATCCCCTTTCGGTTCAGATTGCTGAAGGAGATCGAATCCTTCTCAATTTCAATCTCCTTGGTGCCACTGGAGGCAGAACCCTAGCCGCTGCCCGGGCGGACACCGGGGAAGCCGTCACTTTTCAGCGGAGGCCGACGATTCCTAGGAATTCAGATTGCAGAGGAGACCAGCAACTTGTGTCATGGTGAACTCTCATCTCCGGCTGCCGGCTGCCAGATATACGGGCCTGAGCAGTTCTAACAGATGCTCCCTAGCCATGTCGGTGAGTTACTCGCCCTCGAGGTATTTTTGTTTTGTTTTGGTGCTCTTACAGATAAGTTATAGGAACCATCGCAGTAGAAAAGAGTTGCTTTTTTAGTGTGTGTGTACAAGATAGCACAATTGCAATTTTTGCTGGTGGAAAGTAACAAAATTACACGTTTTTTCTCGCAACATATATCATCAACATAGCATCCTGAAGACTGTACTAGTAATAAATCAACCATGTTTTCTTTCTATGCCAAAAGTTCAGGAGGAAGATGATTGGCTCAGCAATTTGCCCGATGACGTGTTGCTAAATATCATAGAGCGACTTGATGTTGCAGCCGCCACAAGAGCCAGCATCCTCTCCAGACGTTGGAAGCAGATCCCTACTATGCTCTCCAAAATTCTCATAATGGTTGGTTCCACTGACAGCGTGCAAGAGAGGAGTTGTGATGATGTTGCTCGGGCCAATGCAACCATGCTTGGAGCGACCCGGAGCCTTCTGGAAAGCAGGAGTACAAGCCCATACACCATTCACCGCCTGTGCATGCAATTCTTCTTGGCCGATGGATCCGTTAGAATTGGCCGGACTTCTGGCAACACCATAGCAACACAGAAGGTTGGCATGGCAGAGTTCACAATCTTGACAAAGAAGGAAGGTAAACGATGCATCCCTGCTGATAGGCTCGTTTACGGGAGGCAACTCAACTCACTTATTAAGGATTGCCCGGACGCATTCAGTTGGATCACGAGACTCAAGTTAGATAATTTGAGACTAGGTGAATCAGATTTCCCTAAAATTTTCAGATTGTGCAAGCGACTGGAGTTCCTCCACTTGGACAACTGCGACATGGGCTATCCGTCATTGACGGATGTGGAACACCCTCGACTCCGTGAGCTTGAGAGGGTTGATCTGAACTGGCTTCCACAGCTCACAACACTGACATTTTCTTCTTGGATGTCTCTGCATGATCCGTTGCCTTTTGGTTATGTCCCACTGCTCCACACCGTGAGCATTAGAAATGTGGCTCTTTCATGGCACAAGATGCTCAAGTTAAGTGAAGTTCTTGGCAAAGCCATCGTAAGCAACCTGCATCTGTGCTTTGAAAGAGAAATGGTTAGTAAAGACTACAGTCTTGTTAAAGATGCACATAGCTTTCCCTGGTCATTCCTTTTTGAGGTTCTAGTATTTAATTTGGTTAACATATTTGTGTTATCTCTTATCTTCTGCAGATTTGGGTTAAACTTGAAGATCCGAGAGAATTGTCGCAGGTTTTTAGCAAACTAAGGGTTGTGAATTTGGCTTCCATTTCAAAGGAATGTGATCTGACTTGGACGATGTTTGTTCTGCAAGGTGCACCTTACCTTGAGGAGCTACATCAGGGTAAAGTATTTCGATGTTGTCTCCAAACCTTCTTCCTTCTGCATGTTAAACTTAAATTTAGTACTGTCTCGAAACTTCCAGCACCGCATTAAAATGCTTGATAGTTAGGTAAAATTGTATCTTCTTTTACACTGTTGAATGCGAATATTTGCCTGATGAGAAGCATTGTAGGCTTGTGATTGTTTGCGGATACGGGGTAAGGATATGAGGAAGAGGCTTGCGTATAGTGAGGAGAGAAGGGACGCTGGTGCAAAATGGGAAGCATCTTATTTCAAGCACCATAATCTCTCTGTGCTCAGGATCTTCGGGTTTGAGTCAGAAGATAAGTTTGTCGATTATGCAAGAGCTGTCATGCAAGCAGCAGTCAATCTGAAGGACATATATACCTGTATGAGAAGCCAGCCTGCAAGGCGAACTGTGCATACATCCGCCGGCGAAGTAACAGATTCCCACGGTCAAGGGTGGAGAGGATCTCGGTTAGGAGCAGTTTAGGCATGCATATGCGCCGGCTTTTAAGGCTTCACTTCCTATTTTAACAAGAAAAACAATTGCAGTCGCAATTCTCCACAACCTTCGTACTACAACATGTCCATCTGACCTTTTCTTCTCCCTTATCCCTTTGCTCTCGCGAAAGGCGATAAGGCCGGAGACCCGTGTGCCACCGCTCCCCGCCGGCGTGCTGAGGGGTTCCCCTGCCCTCCGCCGGCCGCTCCGGCGGCGGGAGGGGAGGGGAACCTCGCCGGCATGGCTTTGGCGTGTAGATAGGGTTAGGCTAGGTTTTCGCCCGTCCGCTTCTTCGGCCTCGGCGGTGGTCGCGGCGGCGTCGAATAAGGTAACCCCAGATCTGCTCCAGCTGGCCTCCAGGAGGGTGGTCGACGGTGGATCTGGTGGTTCTTCGTCCGGTCAGGGCTGCTGCTGCGGCGGCGGCAACCTTGAAGCGGATTTTGTGCTCTGGCTTCGTCGTCGCGGTGGTGCTTGCTCCGGCATCGTCGTGCAGCCAAGGAGCTTTCCTAGGAGCGAGGTGGAAGATGGCGATGATCCGGGTGTGGCTTGGCGGTGCGAAGGTGAGGGGTCTGGATCCCCAGACCCGGTGCAGGTTGATCTCGGCGGGTTCCGCCGGCTGATGCAGCTACAAAGGTTAAATCCAACTCTCTGGAGTTGGTGGTTTTTGCGGCTCATAAACGCCTTAGGCAAGGGGATCTTCTTGTTCCAGGTTTTAGGTTTGGAGTTGATGTTGTTTCTCCCGGATCTCGTGTTCTTCATGTTCTTGCTCTTGTATCCGAACTGTTGTACTGTTTGATCTTTATGAATACAAGTTGCTTTCCAAAAAAAAAAAAACAAGAAAAACAATTTATGGTCCTGCTGGATATAACAATGAAACATGTGTTATGGTCCTGGTGTAGGCTTATTAGTATTTGTATCTATTCATTCAGCCAGAATAAATACTGTAGCAAAACAACCAGACAAATATAATTATCCCATTTAATGCAAACCAAGCCAGTAAGCAATTCGTTTCTAATTGTACTGAAGCTGGAATCCCACGATCGTCGCGTGTGTACTGAATCTTCACGATGCGCTGGATTTGATACAATATAACTCTACTGAATCTTCAGACCCAGCGCATCCCAAGCGCTGCGGCCGAGTCGCTCGCCCATATTTTCCAATATAACTCTGGCAAATTAGATACGATTTCTGAGTAGTGGAAAATATGTAAAGTATTTTGTAGTGTCAAACCACTTTAATGTCACGGTTTACTTATATCTGTCATGATGATGCTAATCACAGGTCCATATTTCGTGTGAAAGCCAAAAACAGAAGGTTACACCTGCTACAAGAGTAATTGATAAGCAAAAGTTGTGAATGAGCATAGATCGACTCACATACACCCCACACTGTTTCAAATTTATCTTTTTTGTTTCTCTCCAACTCTACTACATATGGATTTGAAACTTTACAGGCCACTGAAACATTAGAACTATAATGGAAAAAGTAGTCTAGACTTTCGTACAATATTTTAAAGTTTCAAAAAAATTGTGAAAACAAGTATAGATGTAGGAAATTATGTATTCTATCAAAATGAAAATTTATACTCAAAATACATTGTATTATAGGCTACGTATAAATGACAAAATTGTAGATCTGAAGTAGTGAACAATACATAAATTTGAACCTCCAAAATTGGTCAGATTTTTTTGTGTGGCTGAAAGTGTTTAGAGTTGAGATTTTGCATATTAGTAGAATACATCATTATCAACTTGTAGAATTTTTATTCAATTTTTTTGAAACTTTAAAAGATCATTTTTTTTAAATGCTACATGTAGCCCAAACAACACTTGGCCTTTTCGGTCGTCAACGAGTTTATATTTATCGGGGAGAAGAGACAAGTGTTGAGTTGGACTCAGGTTGAAGAGCGAGCAGGAGCAAGATGAAGCAAAACATGATTGAAATATATTTGTTACCTCTTTTTATTGATAGACGAGTTACATTTATCGGTGAGAAGAGAAGTGTCCACACGTTTACTCCGAACACGTCCTAGTGTACGCACTAGGAAAAGGAACGTCACTCCGCGCGTACTGGTTGTAAGACGGCGGGAACTAGGAGAGAGTCTCGTTCCCCTCGTCGCTCCCGCGAGCGGCGAGCGGGAACCCTAGCCGCCACCCTCCTCGGTCCCTCCCCCGTCCTCTCCCTCGCCGCCACCGGACGGCGTCGCCGGCCGAAGGCCGGGCGCTGGCGGCGGCGGGGCTCCTCCTTCTCCCATGTTCGAGTGCTTGGCGCGGGCTGAGACCTCTGGCTGGGGCGTCGTGCTGAGCATGGGGCGCGGCGGCGCTGCTCTTCCGGCGGCGGCGTGGAGACCATGCGGTGGTGGGGCGAGCCAGTGGCGGCGCAGCGGCTATAGCAGCGGCGGTCGGCACAGGCGGCGCGGGCGGCGGCCATCCTCGGATTGGGCCGGAGATCTTGACCGGGCGGAGCTGGGCGCGGAAGGCTCGACCGGCCGGAGCAGGTGGTGGCGAGGACAGGGCTGGTGCAGCTCTCGGGTACGACTATAAAAAGAGTACCTTTTCGGAAGGGAACTCGGGTGTCGTGAGTGTGCCACGTGGTGGCCATACATAAAGTGAGAAAAATCAAATTTGAACACTCTCACAACGGGACGACGTAAAACAATTGAAGCATCGCGCGTACGCGTATGTCCGGCCGGCCGCGCGGAATCCCCACGTACGGGCGCTGCTGCTGCTTGATGTGTGTGTCCTTGCTGGGTAGGAGTAGCTAGCTAGCTACTGCGTGGGCTGCTGCTGCTTGCTGCGTACGCATCCTGCTAGCTAGTTAGTGCGTGCGCCGGCGTATAAACTAGAGAGTATAAACTAAATAATAAATCTAAATCTCTCTTGCATACCGGTATATAATTTGAGTTACTTGCCACCCCACCCTAACGCTAAGTTATATATACAAGTTACAAGTTTTTCGTAATCTAGCGGCTCGGCTTCGTCCCCCGTCGCCGCTACCGCGGCGTACGGGCGGACTCAGCCTCGGGGCGTTAGGATACGGAGGGTTCATCGCTCGTCGACGCTATCGCGTCAACGGCGACGAATCCTCCGTACCCTAACGCCTACGCTAACGCGCCACATAAAAGTACAGAGTATATATAACAGAAAGTACAGATTAGTGCGATTCGAATGTACAGATTGCTGCGAGCACATCGGCGTATATCCACGCGAACCCGCTGTACATCCGCCCCCAACTCCTCTGTATATCCGCGCGCACATCGGTGTACACCCACGCGAACCCGCTGTACATCCGCGCCCAACTCATCTGTACATCCGCGCGCACATCGTCGTACATCCGCGCACACATCGTTGTACATCCGCGCACAACTCCTCTGTACATCCGCGCGCACATCGGTGTATACCCACGCGAACCCGCTGTACATCCGCGCACATCGTCGTACATCCGCGCACATATCGTTGTACATCTGCACGAAAGATAACAGAAAGTATAAAACTACACATGATATACAGCCACAATGCTACCGAGTGTACAAACTATATAGAACCGGTAGTACAAAAAAAAAATTTCTCGAAACCTATCAACATGGGATCTAGTTTTGAAGATCTCGACGCGAGAATCTCAAATATGAAAACGGTTCGTAACTCTAAAATACGGTTCTAGAGATATTTCATTTAAAAAAAACGAATCTAAAAATAAATGTGTCTCCACCCATACGTGCTCCATCCGGTTGGATGGGAAAATCCCACCAAAACTCTCTAGTCTTGCCACTTGTCACGCAAGGAAACACCCACGGGGGGACCAAACGAGGAGAAGACGACACTTGGCGCGAGGACAGCGGAGGAAAAGTTCCCTTTGCAAAGGGAACCCTTTTTTAGTGATTGCCGCAGCTCTCCGATGCGACGGGTGGTGCTGGCCATCGACGGCGGAGCCTCGGCCCAGATTTAGGCCCATTTGGCCCGGATCTGGGTGCGGCGGGCCCTACTGTCCCGGTGGTTTCAGGGGTTTCCGCTGGGAACCCACCCCCTGGCCATGCGTGGCTGGGGTGCTAGATCCGGGCCTCGGGCCTAGATCCGGCGAACGCCTGGCAGTCCAGTCTTGGGTACTGTGGTTCTTATCCCGCGGTCTGAGAGTTGAGTCGCTAGCCTAGACCTCTCCCGTACGATCTGGTGGTCTTGTTGTATCCATGCCAGCTACCCAACGGATACGAGGTCTTGGAAGCCGGGGCTGCGGCCCCGGAAGGAGGGCTGCACGGGCGTCTACGACGGCGGGGCGACGTGGCGGTGGTGATGGCTCGCTTCTTTGGACCATGTGGGTGGCAAAGAGTGGGCGTCGGGGGCTCCTGGTGGTGGCGGCGCCTCGGCGTGGTCAGCGCCCAGATCGCGTGGTGGAAGCTCGGCTCGGGGATTGGTGGTGGTTTGAGGTACCGAATGTGGCGAGAGTTTTTCCGGGCGAAATCCCAGCGCTTTGGCGCCGACGACGGCGGCGCCTGCGGGTGTCGTGACCCTCTTGAGGGCGTTGTTGTGGCTACTCTCGCCGCATTAGGGCTCCGGGTGAAAACCCTAGACCCTTGTGGTCTCGACGGCGGCGGCGCTTTTGCGTCGTGACCTTCTTGGTGGCGCTGTCGTGGAGCTCCGGTTTCCTTAGTCTCGTTGTCTTCGGTGGCAAGCTAGATGCTTCTTAGGTTTTGTAGTTTATCTTTGATCTGCTTGTAAGAGGAGTTTCTCATCGGTTTGGCCGTTTGGCTTTATTTATAAAGCGGAGCGAATGCCTGTTTCGAGTGTACGCACTGGAGGCACTGGAGGAGAGTGGTGCATTGCAACTAACGTACATCCATAATCTTTAAACACTTAAATCTGAGGAAACCGATTTCTTATTCCAAATACTTATTGGTTACGCCTTTTTCATAATTTTTGTCCTCGTTTCCATTTTTCGGACTCTTCTCGTCAATCGCTGCTGATTTTTTCATCCTCAGTCTCTTCTCATGAGGCCGTTTCTTCGGTATAGCATACTTCGTTAAGGACCATTGCCAAGCACAACTTTGACTTTCTTGCCATTTTATACAACTACAAGCCGGTAAACGGTTTTGGTTTAGTTGCGTGCTCCTGCTTGCCATTGTGTTGCGTCCCCACGAACTAGTATGGGTGTTTTATTTTTCGATATGAACTTATGATGACACATGCATACGGTTTTGCGCGAATTCGCAAGCCATTGACTAGACCTTTTACCCTTGCACGTCATACAAGCTTTGGCTCCCTTTGTGATCTTTCCCGATGTGTTACCAAATACAGGATAGTCATGAACGGTGCAGAACAGCAATCCAAGATTAAACTCTTCTTCTCCGTAAGAGTCGTATTTTTTTTAAATCAATATATTAAGTCAGTAAACCGGCTTATTAAAAACCTTCCAGTCCCCTTATATACCCTGATAAGAAAAATAATGCGTCTGAAACTTGCTGCTTTACACAACGTTTTACAGTTCATCTACAAGTAGTCGTATATTAGTACTCCTTATTTACACAACGATTTACAGTTCATCTACAAGTATTCTTAAGTAAAAATCAATATTATTTTCATATTTTTTCGGTCCTTTGATAAGAACTGTCATCATTGTACTTCTTCTTCTTCTTCATGCATAGCAAATGGGGGAAGGTTATATATAAAGAGAAGCACCAGCCAAGTGTTGTGTTTACTGCTCATATTGCTAAATGGATTCATTCCGTCCGTACTCAAGCCTAATCTTACATTTCTAGATTCACTGCCGAAAGTCTTATACTTGCCTTGAATTTTTCTACGCTGGACCGTATCAGCTGGGCAACTAAAAAAATTATCCTTATTCCGTACGTCCTTATGCGAGAGCATCAGCTTTTCCTTTTTAGGGTTTGCAAACAGATGCTTCAAACGAGAAATTATAAGCAAGTACTGTACAACATTGAATGAGATTTCTGTTTGATCTCATGGGGGACTTATTTTTGTTTTGTTGCTTTCTTAGGCTTGTATTGTGGATGATTGCATATCAGGCAGGCAGGCACGCAAACTTACTCATATCCGTGGTACAATATAGAATCACTGAGGGAAACATCACTACAGGAACGGCGCGCTGCGCCGACGGCCTTATTCTGCCCGTTGGCGTAGAACCTGAAGAGCCCAGCCTATCACATTTGCCCCGGCGTAGAAAAAGCCGTCAGCGCAGCCCAGAAACGCCGAAGGCCGCTCTGGGCGTATAAAAGGCCGTCAGCCCATAGCTATTTTGTTTTCAATAACCACACGGCCCACCCTCGGCGTAGAAAAGACCCCCGTCAAACCTGACGGCCCATCTAGACGGCGTGAGTCCATTCCCGCACGCCGACGGCCCGTTTGTAGCATGCCGTCGGCACATAGTTTAAAACAAATAATAAAAACGGCGGGATTTTTTTAATTCGAACAACGGGATTTTTACAAAGGGAAATAAAAATGAAATAAAAAACTAAAACGGCGGTGGACGGAGGGCGGCGGACGGCGGACAGCTCTACTCCGTCCTAGCGGTAGCGGCTGAAGACGTCGTAGTCCTCCTCCTTGACGGTGTAGCCGCCGACGCCGGTGCGGTAGTGGGCGTCCCAGTCGAACGCCGGCGAGGGCTGACCGGCGGCTGCTTCCTCCTTCACCTCGGGCTCCTCCGTCTTCACCTCGGGCTCCTCCGTCTTCACCTCGCCGGCAGCCGGCGGTGAGTCGTCGTCCTTGATGACGATGATGCCGGCCTGCTTCGCGGACCACGCCTCCGCGTACTCCACCGACGCCGGCTGAACGGTGTCGATGGACCGGCAGATGGCCTGGGCCATGTTGGCGTCGTACTTCGCCTTGAACTATACTTGTAGGGAGCTGACCTCAACGTTGAGATGATGGATGAGTTGAGATGTGTTTTCCAAGGTTTTAACAGTAACATGTCATTAAGTATGAGAAGTATGATGTGAATGGGTACCGCTTCCATATAGAGGATCACCAGAAGAGTCGGCCGAATGCAAAAACTATAAATACTGGGGTCTTCACCAGAGGAGCCGATAATGTTGATTACTACGGAAGGTTAGAGAAGGTATACGAGCTGATGTTCAATCGTACGTGAAGGGGTCGTTGCATAGAAAACAAAAAATTTCCTACATAACAAGCAGAAGGTGATCAAATCTTTACCCTTGAAGATCGAACAAAACGCTTTGTCGGTGCAGGGGTTGGCTAGTCGATCCCCGCAACTAGACTCGTCTAGTCGCGAGGAGATGTATTATCCACGTGATCCAATCCGATGAAGCGCCGCACGACCAGCACCTCCGTGATATCCACACGTACGGCTCGATGTAGACTCCGTCTTCTTGATCCCGCAAGCAAGGAGAGAGTATTTAGATGGATCTCAGTAGCACAACGGTGTGGTGGTGTTGATGGTGGAGCTCTCCGTCGGACAGGGCTTCGCCAAGCCGTGCAAGAGAAGGAGGAGGAGATGGTGATGAGGCAGCCCTCCGGGAGGGGTGGCGCGGCAAGGGAGGTAGAGGAGGGGTGCGGCTAGGGCTAAAGGCGGCAAGGGCATGGTCAACCTTGTGCCGCACCCCCTCCTCCCCTTATATAGGTGGCGGCTAGGGCTAGGGCCGGCCGGCTGCCTTGGCCCCCAAGCCGAGTCCCTTAGGTATTTGGCCTGGGCCTTTCCATCTAGGGAGGGCCGGCCTCCTAGTCCAACTAGGACTCGGCCCTGCCCTGTCTTGTCTTGGCCGGCTGGGCCATGGGCTGGTGCGGCCAGCCCATTAAGGCTGCTGCACCACCCATTGGTCCACGTGGGTCCACGTCTGTAACGCCCCAAGATCGGTACTATGCAGACTTGAGCATTCCCGCCAAATCCGCATAATAACGATCCTAGGACGCCCACCAGACATAACGTGCACGTCGCAACACACACGTTATGCGGGTGGAATTGTGATAACATTACAACAGTTCTCGATGGAACCCACAAAAGAACATATATACAACAATGACTCACAGAGTCAAGAGCAAAAGATACAATACAAAGATCCAAAATAACAACGGAAGCGAATAGCGTCCGACTACAGACAAGATACAAATTGGACTAAGAGTCCTGAAGATAAACGAAGGCACCATATCCCTGCCCAGGCCAAGCCGGAGGGATTCCCAAGCTAACGTCGTCAGACTTCAAACCTGTCGGCTGCATTAGAATAGCAGCCCCGAAGGGGTCAGTACTATAAACAGTACTGTCAAGTAATACTCACAAGATATCAAAGCTGGAATTCCGGGGAAAGAGGGTTAGCGATTGAGGCGGCGGCAAGCAGCACTAACAACTTATAGAGACACGCTACAACTTTCGTCTAAAGAGACAAGGTAAGAGAGCGCATAAGAAACCAACTAAACTACTCACCACATAAAAAAACCGCCCAAGTATTACTCCCTCGATCAACCACCTGCGAGGAAGCAATCAGGGCAACTCATACGGTGGATAAGTTTTATGGGTTATTATTCAAGTAATCTATCTTACTAGTCAAGTTATAATCATTAGGTGCAAGTTGTCTATGATCTTTTTAGCCAGCGCATTTCACCAAGTCGTCCATAACCGCGGACACGGCTTTTCGAAAAGATTTCACCCTACATGGATGCACCAATGAACCCACACGCATCGAAACACTCGCTTAGAGGTGTACCGGTGGAGCGTTCGACGCAATACTTCCCTTCTCTACAAACAAGTCCAGGGAGCCACCTAGCTAGGTCTGATCCACCTTGAGAGTCCGGCCGAAGCTTCGAGGTGGGCCTAACCGTTGCGTGCGTGGCTTCGGAAGGAACACTCATACGATTGCCCTTCTTCAGCATGCGATAAACGCGCAGGCCGCAACCCTACCGTAAAGTAACCACGTAACCACCATCATCTTACCTTCTCATCATCATCATCGTTGTACGCACGCAAATAGAAACACCTGAACTAAGTTGTGGCTCCTGGACAGGTTTGAGGATCCGGTAATAGATTGCGGGGAGGCCCATAGAACTCCCACATGTGGTTAGTGCGCTCAGTCTTGGATCAGCGGAAAAGAACTCGGGTCCTAGGCGACACTAGCAGAACAAATCACCACGATTGGCCTTCCGCCGGTGCCTTATCTTTATTAAGTTATTCCCATCGCAACAGAAAAATAAAGATTACCATTTTAGTTGAGCCTAGCTATCATATTAACAACAAGACTAGATAAAGAGATAACAGGACTGAAGCAAAGCACCTAAGCATGCACTACGACTCGCAAGGCTAACAAGGTAACAAACAACAGGTTAATAGGATGTGGAGGTGTGGCTATATCATGGCTGCTAGATAAACATGCAAATAGGATCGGGACACAAGCATCGATACATAGGGCTAGCAAGGAACAAAAGATAGGAGGAGTAAGAGATAGAAAACAAGAAAAGATAGAAAGAGAGTATCACTTGCCTGCATTCCGGTAGAGGTAGCAGAACCTGTCGTTACTCACTTCAACTCAGCGTCCTATTCCCGAAGAAGCAACGAACACTTGAAGCGCAAAAGATGCATTTTACTACTACGGCAAAAGAAGCGGCATGTTGATGACATGATGCATGACAAATTTAAATGTTGTCCAGTTTTATTCCCTAACACATGGCAAATCATTTTAAATGGGATCGGTGCACAATATAAATGCACCGGACAAAACCCCATAATTTAGTTGATTTAATTCGACTAAATGGATAAAGGTGTGAGGTTAATTAATGATGCATGATTTTATAAGATACGCATATAGGTAGGTAGGGCTAGGGTTTGGGTTCACACGTTGGATCGAGGAAATCTTCGGATTCGGAGCCACCGTCTTCGGATCGGAGAGGAAGTAGTCGTTGTAGTCGAAGTAGATGTCCGTCCGGAGTCGAAGTAGTCGAGGTAGTCGACGTCGTGGAAGTAGTCGTACTCGGGTCGTCATCGTGGCGGACCTTGTCGTTCCGGGCTTCGGGGTCGACGACGGTCGGGGTACTCGGGCACCGATCTTCACGGACGTGCACGAAGGCGGCCGACACAAACGAACACGAAGAACTTGTCGCACGGGTTCATGGAGTCATGGAAGATCTTGTTGTATCGCCGTTAACGGTCGTCGTGGAAGCAGATGAAAGTGCATGGTTGCCCCCATGCATAGTTTTGGTAATTAATGACAATCTCTATGGACTAATATTTGCATTGAGCTCTATGTGTAGGTTGTCCTTTAGCTTGTGTCAAGATCATTTGTTGATCAAGGCCAAGCTTGCTTGTCTCCATTGGTTGGAGTCAAGGTCAAGGTTAGAAGATCATTTGTTGATCAAGGCCAAGGTTGTCTCCATGTGTTGGAGTCAAGGTGCTTTGCTTGATCTCCATTTGTTGGAGTCAAGCTCAAGGGAAGAAAAGATTTGTGTTGATCAAGGCTAAGTGCGGGTTGATCGACACTCAAGTCCAAGTGAAGATATGCCGAAGAGTGCTTTCCCCATCTTGGTGTATGGGGGAGCGTCATGTGAATCTTCACCAAGCGAAGCGCAATGAAGAAAGGTGGTGCGTCTTAAGGAGTTAAAGATCGTCTTCATCGACCTCAAGTGGTTTAAGCGCAAGGCAAAGGTATGATCTTGCTAGGGTTTCTATTTTACCGGTCTCATGATGTTTAGTGAGAGACCGGGTTATAGGATAGATAGCCGTACTATCAAGAGGGGCTCTCGACCGAATATCGTGATCGTATCGTCGTAGAGAGCTCAAACCTTTGCATCCATGCAATCATCTTTATTGGTTCTTATTTGGCTTTTATCCATGTGAGAATTTAGAGCTTGTGTTCATCTCCATACCAAGCTCTAGTTCATCAAAAACGGATCTCATGAATATCTTCTTGCGTTTTTTATATCGGAGGTTTTACCGGTTTGTCTCTTCTACGAGAGGTCAAACTCTCTCCTTATGATTTCCTCCTCACATGATAGACCATGATGTGTATATGCATGATCTTGTAGGGCTTGTGATTATCTTCGAAACAAGCCCAAGATCATAGAAAACGGAGTCTTGATGAAAAACTTGTGTGTTTTCGGTGTTGAAGATTTTGCCGGTTCATCCGTTTGGAAAGGTCTCACCATTCCATCCCTTTGCTGGTTCGTCCTCTTTCCAACAAAATTGGATTCACTCGATTCGGAGTTTCCATGCAAAAGTTATTCAGTTTCAGGTTTTGATGTTCTTCAGTGACCGGAAGTACCGGCCTCACGGGCGGTACTACTGCTAGGAACTTCCGGAGGTACTTCCGGAGCCCAGTACCGCTTACGAAAGTTGGGTACTGGACTCAAACGGAAGTAGCACCGGAAGTAGTACCGGAACTACCGCTAAACCGGAAGTACCGGTGCTCCCAGCGGTACTACCGCCCGGAACTTCCGGGGTTACTTCCGGAGCCCAGTACCGCTTGCGAAAGTTGGGTACTGGACTCAAACGGAAGTAGCACCGGAAGTCGATCCGGTACTACCGCTTAACCGGAACTACCGGCCCTCTTACCGGAAGTACCGGTCCCGCGGGTTTTATCTTCTAGCCGTTGGTGCGCGTTTTGGTGTGGGGCGGTAGTACCGCCCTTTGGGCCGGTACTACCGGTCCTGCGGGTTTTGTACCCAACGGCCAGATTTCTGGGAACCTTATTTAAATGTGCTTTCTTCCACAACGGTCCTAAGGATCTTGGTGAACCTTTTGCTCTCTCTCCTCCATTGTTGCACATCTTTGAGAGCTTGATTCCTCCACTTCCCTCCAATGATTCTTGCCCATCTTTAGGGAAACAAGAGAGGAGATCTAGATCTACCATTCCACCAATCAAATTCTCCTCTAAGTGAGGGGAACCTAGTGGATCTAGATTTAGGGTTGCTTTGTGTTCTTCCCTTTGTTCTTCCTCTCAAATCCCTCCATAGCATTAGTTGCTTTGGTTGGATTTCGGAGTGAAGGACTTGACCACTTTGTGTGTTCTTGCCTCTTGCATTAGTTGCATCGGGTTGCTCTCCCTACGGTGATACATGAGGATCGACGTTGAGAAGCTTGTTACTCTTGGGTGCATTGTGTTCCCAAGAGCTTTGTGCCTCTTGGGTGCATTGTGTACCCTAGACGGTTTGGAGGTGCCGCAAAGACTTCGAGTTGTGAAGCTTCGGCACGTTTGGGAGCCCCCAATTGAGTTGTGGGTGTGTGCCCCAAGGAAGTTGTAAAAGGGCTCCGGAATCCGCCTCGAAGGATTCCGATAGTGGAAGGTGAACCAATCCCTTGGGTGAGGTTCATCGGAGAATAGGGTGAGGCCTTTGTGGCATCTTGAGTAGGCCTCTTGTGGCGAGCTCACACCCCTCCAACGAGACGCACTCCCTTAACAAGGAGGAACTCGGGAATACATCCTCGTCTCCGCGTGCCTCGGTTATTTCTATACCCGAGCTTTACTTATGCAATTTACATTGTGATAGCCTTCGTGCTTGAAGTTCATATCTTGCTATCTCCTTGTTGCTTGAATTGCTTAGCATAAGTTGTTGGTGCACATAGGTAACCCTAGCATATTAGGTTGTTGGCTTGTTAATTTAAACACATAGTTTTATTCCGGAATTATCAAGCCCCTAATTAGAAAAAGTGTTAATCGCCTTTTCCCCCCCCCCCCCCCTCTAGGCGACATCTCGGGCATAGTTGTTCTTTCAGCAGAGCACGGAGTCGTGGTAGAACTCGTCGTATCATCGTCCGTTTGTCGGTGAAGATCTTGGCGTATCGTTCGATCGTCGACCTTGACACTGCACGACATCGGGCTTCACGGACGGAGAACTCGCGCACCGGAGACGTCGGGGAGCATCTCCACGACAGGGAACTGATAGAAGAACTTGGCGTCGGGGGTTTGGGCTTCACGACGGGATCAACCGGGGAACTCGGCATCGGGAACGGGATCGGGAAACGTCGGGGAAACGGGAAACGCCGGGAACACGGATGGAGGCGGACACAACACGTCGGGAAACGGCGTCGGGCACGACACGACAAAATGGAGTACGTCCACGGGATGGGAGTCACACCGGGGACAGAGCTTGCAGCAACACGACACAGGTCGATCTCGGAGGCAGCAGTAGCACGCATCGGAGACGCGTCGGGGAAAAAAGAGGACGGCCACGGGAAGGAGGCGAAGGACACGACCGTCGGGGAAGGACTGTGCTAGCAGCAGCAGCAACAGCACGGCAGCACGGAGGCGGAGAGGAGACCGGAGGACCAGCGGAGGGGCGGCGCACGGAAGGAGGCAGCCGCGGGCGCGCGAGGCGAAAGGCGCAGTGCGGGAGGACAGCCGGCGATGGGGCGGAAGGGGGCGGCGGCGCGCAGGACGTCACGGTGAGGAGGAGAGGCCAGAGAAGGATCCAGAGCTCGGAGGCCCGGTCGACGGGGCCGGCAGAGCTGTGGGCGTAGAGGGAGGACGGCGCCGGCGGCTGAGGCAGAGGAGGGTCGAGGCACGCGGAGCTCATGGGGGAGAGGTCGGAGTCGGTCAGGAGGGGGAGCAAGGAGAAGAGGAGCCGGCGGGAGAGGAGAAGAAGAAAAGGAGAAGGAAAAAAATAAAGGAAAGGGAAGAGAGAGAGAGAGAGAGAGAGAGAAAAGAGAGAGGAGGGGGAAAAAGAAAAAGAAGGGGGTGGAAGGGCGGATTTGCGAAACCCGAAAAACAAAGGAGGGTGGCTGCAAAAAGGCAGGGGGTGGGAAAGGAAAAAGGCAGGGGGAAACAGGGGAAACCCTAGGGTTTGGAGGTTAGGTGGGCTTGGGCCGGTTTTGGGCTACTCTCTCGCATCTCAAAACATTTTCTTTTGCAAAATAAATTTGGCCAACAATTTTCGAAAACGGAGACGACTGTCTCGGTAAAACTTTTCCGACAATTTTAGCAAAAACAAAATAGGGTTTAATAAAAATAATTTTTGTTGCCAAAATTATGTGATGCGCATGATGCTGATGTCATGATGCTGCAAAACAAAAATAACAAACAAAATCTAATTTGGGGAAAACCCCGGGACATTACAGTCCAGGTGGGCCCCCACTTCTAGACACATCTAGAACCTTCTAGAACTTTCCGGTACCCTGCCGGAAAATCCCAGAACCTTTCCGATATCTCGGAAATCACTTTCCATATATGAATCTTATTCTCCGGACTCTTCCGGATCTCCTCGTGACGTCTAGGATCTCATCCGAGACTCCGAATTACCATTCGTTAATTCCATCAATTATCTCATCGCTAAACCTAGCTACATCGGAGCGTTAAGTGTGTGACCCTACGGGTTCGAGAATGTGCAGACATGATCCGATCAATAATCAATAGCGGGACTGGGACATCCATATTGACTCCCACACATTGAACGAAGTTCTTTTATCGATTGAACCACGATGCCAGAGATTTAATCAATCTCGTATATGTTTCTCTTTGTCTGACGATATTTACTTGCCCAAGATTTGATCGTCGATATCACCATATCTAGTTCAATCCCGTTACCCGGCAAGTTCTCATTACTCGTCCATAATATAGGATCTCTGTGATTACCACTTAATCACATGTTTGCAAACTTTATGATGCTATATTACCGAGAAGGCCTGGAGATATCTTCTCCGTCACATGGAGGGACAAATCCCAGTCTTGATTCACATCACCCAACAACTTACTATTGGAGATACCTGAAAGCCATCTTTATAATCACCCAGTCACGAAGCGATGTTTGATGTCCACAAAGTATTCCTCTAGTAAATGGGAGTGACATAATCTCATGGTCTAAGGAAACTACACTTGGCATATATTAAAAGTGTTGATAATGAAACTTTGTGACACGATCAATTGCAATACTTTATAATTGGGTCTTGTCCATCATATCATTCTCCCAATAATATGACTCCGTTATCAAGTGACTATAACAAGTCCTATGGCTACGAAACCTTAACTATCTCTTGACCAACGAACTAGTCCGGTAGAGGCTTACTAGGGACACTTTGTTGTTTATATATTCCACACATGTATTATGTTTACATTTAATACAAATTATAGCATGGATAATAAACTATTATCATAAACATGAATGTGCTAATAAACCATTTTATTATTGCCTCTAGGGCATATTCCTAACAGTACGAACATAGAACTCCAGCTCGTTGTGTTCAAATGCCACTGGTTCGACCCACACGGTGGACAGAGAAGTGACCCTTCCATTGGGTTTGTTGAAGTTAGGCCTTCAACCACCTATAGCGGAGCCGATGTCTTTATTATGGCTCACCAAGCCAGACAAGCTTATTATTTGCCCTACCTATCGTGGGGTTGTCATGGCAAGTACTTCCTCCGGGAAGCTAAGTTGTGGGGCCATTGGCGACTAGGACACAGGAGTTGGTTAATCTCGACGAGGGGACAAGGAGTTTACCCAGGTTCGGCCCCTCTGGATAGAGGTAAAGACCTACTTCCTGCTTGTTCTTTATTACTTTGGACTTGGTATCGATTACAAGGTTCCGACTTCTCTAACTTGAGAGTCGGCGACTACGGGACTTGTGGGACTTTTCAGCTTATCGATCTAAGGTCCAGGGCCCTCCTTATAAAGGCGGCCGGGTCCCTGGACTTACAACTTATGCCGAGTTACACATGAACACGGAGTCCTACTCTAGGTCTTCACCTTCCAAGTTGGTACTCCGGGTTGTTTTGGGACTCCAGTCTTTGCCGTGTCCTTTCCCTTCTGCTAACTCGTAACGGGCTGGCCGGCTTGTTCCTTGTCCAGCCCATGTTGCTTGAAGTGTAACCCGGCTTGGGCCTCCTTGGTCTTGGTGGGTCCACTTTCCGGCTCCATGGGCCTAGCCGGAAAGTATCCCCCCATTACTACCCATGTCAGAAAGAGGAACTCAAAGGCTGAGAAGTCGTGTTCCGGGTATCGCCACATGGTAAGCTACCCATGCCCTCCGCTGACGAACAACAACATGGACCCAAAAACATACGAGGGAATTTTCTATCAAGAGCAAGAGGACTTTGGGGACTTTGACTTATAGGAGGGTGGTCTTGAGGACCTCGAGAACGATGCACACACTCGTGGTGAGTCAGTGGTGGATCTAAAGGACATAGCTATGCTCTTGAAGTTACATGCGGACAATGGCAACAATGACGAGCCTCCACCGTGCGATGAGCCTACAACTTACTACTCACGTGATAGTGATAGTGATAGTGATAGTGATAGTGAGAATGAGAACCAACTTAATTATGAGAGTGATGATTCGAGGTGACGGTCTTTTATGTATTTATGCTTACTATTTATTTTTCAACATGCTTCTTAATTGCATTACGTATTTATGCTTACTGTCTACATTTTATTATGTCTTTATGCTTAATTGTTTTCTCTTTCTCAATGCAGGTGATTGAACAATATGAGCCAAGGCAAGGAAAGCACGGCGTCCTTGCTTAATTCGATGCGCCAAGAGAAGGTTAGGCGAAGTGCAAGGCCAGTAATTCCCAATTCGTGTTACGAGGACGTCAGTGCGGGTGGAGGACGAGGACGAGGACGAGGTGGAGAACGAGGTGGAGGTGGAGGACGAGGTGGAGGTAGAGGTGGCGGGGGAGGTGGAGTAGACTTCGAGCCACCACCCTCCGCTTCTGGCGACGTGGCTTCCCAGTTGCAGTTGGAGGTGGAGTCTAGAGACGAGGCGGAGACGGAGTCTAGAGACTTGGCGGAGACCGAGTCTAGAGACGAGACGGAGGCGGAGGTGGACGTGGAGGCGCCGTCAAAGAAGCTGCGGATTCGTGGGGAAGCAGGAGTCCCCGATGAGGACAAGGAGCCTACTACCGAGGAGGGGAGAGCCCTCATTCGTCCTAACGACGTTGAGTAAGTGTACTAATTTTGTAATTTCATTTTGGTCATAAAAATTTGGCATATGTACTAATGTTTGATTATTATGCAGCTATTGGACATATCCTAAGGGGACCCGCATGCCAAATGGCTTGCTTGGAGCTCTGATTAGGAAGTTTTGGCCGGGCTTCTACACTCCGGACCCCTTAGGCGAGAAGAAGCTAGCCACTAGTTGGCTGGACTATGAGGCTGCCGATTGCCCGGGCTTCGGGAAAGCTTCTGACGCTGTGATCACCAAGTTTTGGGTAAGACTAATTTCTCGAGTTTCGTTCATAGTTTATGATCCCACCGTGGTAACTCATGACTCTCACAATTTTTTTATGCATGATTGAAGCGGCATTATCGGGTGCTGGAGGAGGACAAGGCCTCGGCGGACAAGACTTTGCGTGCGGCTTGTGTGAGGTTGACACCGCAGCAGTGGTACAACCAAAAGCATACGGCCGCCAATCACTTCATGTCTGAGAAGGGCAAGAGGGCCAAGAAGGCGGACAATGTCAAGGATCCACCGAAGATGACGGTTGAGGATTACATGTCGGTAAGTAAAACTGTCAATGGCATTCAATAGTGTTGCTAAGTTGCCATTGCATTATCTGTTCTTCAATTGAGTATTACATTTTCAGGTTATGCCCGACTGGGCCGAGCAGAAAGAAGACGCATGGGAGGTGTTGGCTAAGAGGTGGGTCAGGGAAGACCCCGACTTCAACGTCGTGAGCATACGGAACAAGGTAAATCGAGGCCATGAGGGAACACACGGTACGGGAAACCGCAACCATGACCGCTACAAGAACCATGTGGTATATATATATATATATATATATATGGAAAATAGTGGGCTGCCCAGGGTGGTAGCTACGCACATACATCTAACCGTTGAATTTTGTATAGGGAGCACAGATTATAGTAACAAGAGCACAAAATTCTAACGGCGGAGCCGCACCAAACAAAACGGAGTCAAAACCAGAGCACGTCAAAAGGAATATTAACTCACCGGCCATTTTTTCCCTCCCAACCAAACTCAGTCCACCGCACTCCTCTCTCTCTCTCTCCTTATCTCACACCACCACGATCCCCAATTCCCCACCAGGCTACCACCATGCCGCGGGGCCGGATCCGAGCTCCCTACGTCCGGATCTTGCTGTGAAGATGTTTTTTTTTGGTTCATCCTTTTTCTTCCAAATCTCGGTCCAGATCAGATATTACTGTAAATATATGGTGTTCTTGAATTTTTCCCTGTTTTTTGTTCCAGATCTCGGTCCAGATCTGATATGCTTGAAGAAAAAAGTAACGTTTTTAATGTATATATGGTGTTCTCAGATTCGAGATGACTAGGAAGACCTAGTTTGTGCATGGTTGTTGGATCTGAAATCCCTCTTATTTTTCACGTTCTGGTTCTACGTTCTTGTAGATCTTTTTCTGGATGTACAATTTTGACTTCCTGTGATTTTTTAACAGATCCGAAATTGCTTGGAAAAATACTACTTTGTTGGTCTTCTGTTTATATTGTTCCGGAAATCAGCGGACAAATATTGTATTTTTTTTGTTTTTGATACGTGACGCTCAGATCCGGATGTATATTGTACTTTTTTTAATACACGATCTGTTCTTGGATTATTGCACTTTTTTGTTGGGTGATGTTTAGATACGAAAATCAGGGATATCTGCACCCATTTGTTCTTTATTTACCAGATCTGCTCTTCAATTTGGATTCTTGCATTTTTGTTGGAACGTGATGTTCAGATCCGGAGCACGGAAAAAATACAATGGAATTTCTTCACCCATTTTTGCACCCATTTTTTGTAGCACGATTGTTCTTTTGGAGCACGGAAAAAATACAATGGAATTTCTTCCATGTTACTGCATTCAGAGATGTCCAGCTATATGATTTTTTTTCATAAATATTCTCCCATTCTAGGAGTCAAAGATTTACAATGATCTGATTTGTTCGGCAAGCACAGTTCGTTATTGAACATGCACATTTTGTGTTATGGTGTTCTGAACCTAAGTGAGATTGAGGAACTCCCTGAATTTGTTGTGGTTGGTTTCGGTGCAATGGTGACATCTTTTTTCAAGTAATTGGCATGCTTTATTTTCCTGTTGTTCTTTTCCGTGTCCTTTCTTGTTTTTTTTTATATGCACTTGCATTTTTTCTTATATTACTCTGCTAGATTGTGGGTTTGTTGTGTGAGGCATACGAATTTGAGGTTAAATTTACTTGCTGCTTCCATCAGTTGGATTCGTCTATTTTTTGATGATTCTGTAAATTGGTGAAAGGCATATTACTAATGTGTGTCACATCTGTAATTGTCTCAGCTTTTGCAGTAACTACACATGATTAGAGTGCCGTGACGGCGACCTCGCCTCCAGGCAGTGTGCGTGTGGAGCAGCTCGCCGGGGAGTCCACCTACTGCTCACCGGGGAGGCAGGGCCGCGACGGAGCAGGCGCGGCCACACCAACATTGGCGCGGACGTGCGTACTCCTACCCCCGCCGGCTCCATCGACCTGCTCCTCGCCGGCCGTAGCCCGGAACACAGACGGACCCGTCGTGCTGCTTCGCACCACCCGGAGCAGGCAGGAACCCCGTCCAGCGGATCCCTTGGTTTTTTCGACGGACATGCCACATGTTTTTCTTCTTCTTTTTGGATCTATAAATGGGTTCATCTTTATTTTTCGTAGAACCTAAAATGACACAGTGCAATGATGTAGGAGAAATTAATTTGATGTGCAATGCTCTTCTCATTGTCCTGGTTGATTTGAGTTTTTCTACCTCTTGCGTTCTCTTGTGGTCAGTTGCCGACGACGTGTTTGCGTTAAATTGTTAATGCTTGAGGAGTACTGCTAACCTGTAGTTCTCCAACCCGCATTATTCATTGACCATCGTTGTGCTTCAAAGATTAGAAAGACACGGCAAGTTAGCACATGACACGCACTATGCTGCTTCCACTAATATAACGACAAACACGGGCCGCCAATGCCATGGATGGCCACCGTAGCATAAAATTTGCACCGGGGTTCTTCAACGTTTTGAAAGATACGGCCAACTAATGAAATGTATTTTGTAGTTCACGATAAAAAGGCCACCACGCCACAAACTAGGAGCATAAATCCATTCCGGTAGCAGTATTTTATTTGTAGAAAAAATATACTTTCGACAAACGGTTTACGGAGCCATGGGACAATGGAGTAATGGACCACGATGCTGGTTGTCCTTTCACAAACGTCCACGGAGCAAAGGTTCAAATTTTGAAAAGCATGCCAGCAATTTTCCATACGGCAGCGAACTGACAACTGACAAACAGAGTAGAGGACAGCCCCTAGTAACAAACGGAGAACCACCTCCGTCACATGCATGAACGGATTGGATCAAGGGAGCAGATTGGATTCAAATCCAACGGCCCGCACCCTATGCACAGCTACCACCATGGGCATAAAATCCGCGTCGATATATATATATATATATATATACATAGAACAACCTTCTTTTATTTCCTGTCATGTTCCTACTTGATACACATAACATTTCTTTTGGCGATGCAGGAGGCCCAAGCCGGGGCGGAGGTTACTGACTTGAAGGTGTGGCAGAAAATGAAGGAGAAGAAGCCCGATCTTATGAAGCCTCAGCCACAGCTTTCCGAGTACTTCGGCAGCTCCGAGGAGGACTTGCGCAACTACTGCCAGACGGTCTAGGCTTTTCACCCGGAGGTGGATGGCCCCCTTGAGGAGGAGACCGACGAGACTTTGTTGGTCCTGTCGGGGCACGGATTGCAGCATGGCCGTTTGCGCGTTCTTCATAAGAAGGTCAAGCCTACCTCGAGCTTCATGCGTATCAACGCTACCCTCCCCGTCGACGGTCCCCCTATCCCGCCTCCTCGACAGCCTCGTCGATCCACCTCCACCGATGTGAGTTCTTCTTATTTTCATCCTTTTTCCGACATTTGTTCCTGCATGGCTAAGTTGACGAGATTCATTATTTTCGAAATTGTAGCCTGATTTGAACGCGGCCTACACTGCCGCTCATACGGAGTATCAGGTGGCCTATCACGAGTGGGAGCTGAGGAATGAGGCCTACGCCTCGTACCAAGAGTTGTTCGAAACTGTAAGTTTCAACCTAAATTTTTGCAAAAGATGACAAGTCCCACTTCCCCTAGTTTGAACTTCTATTTCTTCAACGCCTGATATCTAAACTATCTTGCAGACGATGATGAGGTTTTTTGCCACTGGAGAGCGGGGGACCCGATAGGAGAGCGGCCTCCTAGGCCGGGGCCGTTGCCAATGTTTCCATCGAAGGACCAGTTCGCTCTCACATTCTACTCATCGACCCCGGTAAGTTCTTTGCCAAACCACCGGTTACCGCTTTCCTTTGCCTCTCAAGTTGCTAAATCTTGCTCAAACATGTAGGGAACCGGATGTTCGGGGAACGCACACTTTGGTCGTGCTTCTCCTAGTTCCTCACCGGGTTCGTGTGAGATTACACCGTTTACCGCCGATTGTCCTTCTCCTGGTGCTTCGCCTGATGATGCGCCTAGTTCTACTGGCGCCACGCACCGTCGGTCACCACATCTCACCGCGGGAGATCTCGGGCTGACCCCGTCTCCGCCACACTAGATGTAGGGCTATGTGTGTATATACTTGATGATGATGATATGATCTTGTCCTATGTGTGTCAGTGTGATGATATGACCTTGTTTGTACTTGATTTGACTATCATTTTGCTATTATTGTTGCTGTTATTATTACTGTGATTATTGCTGCTATTAGTGCTAAAAACAAAAAAAAGAATTCAGGCGTCAAACTACACCGACGGCATTGCCGTCAGCACATTGTTGACGCCAGGGCTTCCAGGTGCGGCCACGTCGTCCTCTATGCCGACGGAAAAGCCGTCGGCGTAGTCTGATGCCAGGCTCCCCAGGTTCGGCCACGTCGTCTCCTATGCCGACGGTAAAGCCGTCGGCGTAGAGCTACGGCCAGGGATCCCCAGACTCTGCCACGTGTCCACTGTATGCCGAGGGCGTTGCCGTCGGCGTAGGTGGACGCCAGGGCTTCCCGGGCGCTGCCGCGTGGCCACTTTACGCCGAGGACATTGCCGTCGGCGTAGAGCTGCGCCGCGGGCTCCCCAGGCACGGCCACGTGTCCCATTTATGTCGAGGGCGTTGCCGTCGGCGTAGAAAGATGACGGCAAAGTTTGGCCGTTAAACCTCCTGTGGGACCCACCTGGCCTACGCCGACAGCTAAGTTTGGCCGTCGGCACGGCGGATACGCCGACGGCGTTTTGTATGCCGACGGAAAAAATGTCTACGCCGAAGCCGTATTACGCTGAGGGAGATACGCCGACGGTTGCCGTCGGCGTAGGCTATGCCGATGGCCTTTCTTCCTATGCCGACGGCTAATAGCCGTCGGCGTAGCGACTGGTTCCGTAGTGCATGAATCTTTTATATATTTTTCGCTGTTGTTTCCAAACTTTATTGATTTACTATTGTGTCTAAGCTATTATTCTACCGTGAAGAAAGTCCACTTTTCGTCCCTGAACTCTTGAGTAAGTTTACTTTTCATCCTAAAACTTCTTTTTGGTCCAAAATAAACCTTGAACTCTTGAAAAAGTTCACAACTCGTCTGACCATGGTAAATGGTGATGTGTTTTGCCCCATTGCTGTATCCTTTTAAAGCTGACCGGCTAGTTGCGCCTCCCGGCTTGAAGGAACGAGAATGGCAGTATGAATCGACCAGGAGGTTCCTCCGATGAGCGCATCTATGACGGGATGACGTCGGTGAATGCAATGAGAATGCTGAACTTGACATCAGTCTGAGCGAGTAGGGATGTCCGGAGGTGTAGACGGGTTAGGGATGCAGGTGAGTTGGGTTGTGGACAGGTCGGACAAGCTTGAGGCTCGTGCATGAGTAGGACCACGTCGACTACCTGTACCACATCAAAGTGGGTCGCCGTGGGTGCTCTGGAGGTTTGGAGAATTTAGCTTCAATTCTTATTTAGCCTAGTTTACCATTTTTTGTGCTACATGTTGCCCACACAAAGCGTTTTTCTTGAGTTAAATATGACATGGACTTTTATAAGAGTTTAAGGTTTGTTTTAGACCAAACAAAAGTTTTAGGAGAAAAAGTGAACTTCACAAAGAGTTCAGGGATGAAAAGTAGACTTTCTTCTTCTACCGTGGCATGTCGCGTCCGCATCCATGAAGCGGGGCTTCGCCAGCATCACCCCTCGCTGGTCCGCCGCGTGCAACTTTCCATGGTCGCCGAAAACAATCACAGCAAGTCCTCTTTTGAGATTTTTCCCCCTCGTACTTCCGCGAACAATCGCAGCAAGTCTTTTTCTTGAACAAATCTGTACGTATTCTTGTGCAGCACAGTACTGCTAAAGGTCATCAGATATCCTATTGTTTGTTCTACTCCAATATCTCATATCACACTGCTATGAGCCTATGTCACCTGTGGTAAGGACTAAGGAACCAACACAAAATTACGAACTGCGCAAGAACAATATGCAGAACAAGCATACTTGACTCTCACCTGCCGCATCACCCATCTTTAGTATTAAAGGAGAAGACGCAGTGATTGGTGTCAGTGCCCTGGGGATGTGTCCGACCGTTACCTGCCGGTCGTGGCTACGGTTCGACAACTTCACCGCCTTCTCTTGCCTGTCGTGCACCACGGCCCGCACTCTCCAGCGGTTGCGTGGTATCATGCCCTCCAAGCCAGGAGGTGTTTCTGGCAGCATCGTCCAGGGTACATCCCACTCAGTCTTGGGTACCTTATCAAGATGGTGATGTTTGTTAGTGTAACAGAAGAGCGGTGATCACCGCACTAGCATGACAAATGGGTTGGCAGCAACGACATGCAATCCTACAATGGCATGATCTACAATTGCAAGACCTACAATGACATTCAGTCTTAAAATGGCAACAACTACAACGACATGCAGTTCTACAATGGCATGACATGCACACCAACATTGGCAAGACATGCACACCAGATTTGACAAATGCCAACTAGTTCTAGTAAAATGGCCAGGAAGTAAAAAGTGAATTCACTCCTTTTATTAACAGCGCATGTGTGATGCTTGCTTCTTTTATGGCTACTCTATGATTTTCAAGCTCAGAAACATATATCATGATGCAACGCAACAAAACAAGAAAGCGATTTTTCACAATTACCACATCGTCCTGGCCCGCGTCCTGGCCCGGTCGACCGCATCATATCCTGGTCAACATGATGGAAAAGATCAACGTATCTCCGCAGCTTGGGCACCACAATGTTCTATTTTTATTTCCTTTTTATTTTGAACCTAATTCGTGAATCGTGCTACGTACTTCGTGCAGAAGTTAAGAACACAAAGATCACAATTAGTTTGAAAGCAATCAGCAACAGTTCAAACTAACAGAGAACACCCTGCAAACAACACCTGATTTGCAGGGCGATGGCTTAATTGATCTCAGAAAATCACAAATTCGAACAACCAACAGGTGCGTATATGCTTAAAAAAAAGAAGATCATAAACTTGTAGGTGTACCATGGTGCTCTCCTAGTGCCTTTTCTGTCCTTCAATCTCGGGATCCTTCGGCAGTTCCTGACTACAAGGACTTTTAGTAACTAATCTGCAAAACCTCGTAACCATCACCCGTATTTTCCTGTGTCGAGGTTTGGGATAGATAGGAATGCGTGTTTGTTGTTCCCCAATATCTCACATCAACCGTATATTTGTTTTGACACCCCAGTATACCACATGAACTACATATTAGTATTGACACCTACGGCAATGCCTAGCCGCCTCGCCAATTTAAAGATGTCTTTGCATTGCACTAGCCAGTTCATCCATTTTGCACCGCAATCATGCATGTGTTGATGTGCACTCACATCATATTGTTTCTCACCGGACTGTTATTTCTCCGGGAAACATAACATGTGCGCCATTCATTTCGACCGTCGCCGTCAATCGTTTATGTATACTCGCTCTATTCCAAAATATTTGACGTCAATGTAGATCACATACAGACTAATATGAGTTAATTGACAAACTAAAACACGTCTAGAGATATACGAATCAAATGTCAATTATACTGAAACGTATGTAATACTCCATGATCCGATCCATAAAAAGTGTCGCTCATTTTGTACTAAGTTAATACAAATTTTGTACTAAGTGGGCGACACTTTTTATGGATCGGAGGGAGTATTTTTTTTTAGCATACAGTAAGGATAGCAGTCAGTGGCGTATGGAAAAGCTGAGAAAAGAATTACATATTGTCAACGTCCGCAATGATCAACAAAAAAAGCAGCAATTGGAAGGGAAATGGATGGTTTTGAAAAAAAGGAGATCTACTTGCGTCAAAGATCAAGAATCAATTGGTTAAAAGAAGGATACTTGAAATACAAAGTTTTTTCATCAAAAAGCAACATGGAGGAAAAAAGAAAATTCAAATTGTTCGTCTCCAGAGAGAGGATGGTTTGAACTAAAAAAAAGAAAGAAATGGAGGGGCTCGCTATTGACTTTTTCAAAAATCTCTTTATTGTTGATCAACTTGTGCAGCCAGCCGCCATTATTTATATTATGCAGCCCCAAATCTCACAAGAATGAAAGAATCATTATGTGCTGAATCGTCTAAGGATGAAATTAGCAATGCCCTCTTCCAAATCGGTCCGCTCAAAGAGCCAGGTAGGGATGGCTTCCCAGGAAGATTTTATCAACGGCATTGAGGAGTTTTCAAACGTGATATTACTGCTGCGATTAAGGAGTTCTTTAGAAGTGGTAATTGTATCGCCCCGACCCCAGAACTATACAGTGAAGCTTTGTGCAACCGGTCATGCTACACAATCGAAGGTTACTGGGTTTACCAATCCCAGGCCAAAACCTTTGGCAGGTGTGCTCGGAATGGATCATCGGCACACAACACTTCGATCATGCCATAAGCTCAGACATAGCTATCATGTATAGTTAAGAGATCAAGACTTGTGCAACAACTGGCACATCACAGACTCTACGACACAAAAAGAAAGTTACAAATTACACACAAAAGGGGTCACGGACCCATCAGTACATCAAGCGGAAACGAGTTACTGTTGTCTAACAACAAGATGCAAATATGGCCTAAGAGGCCTACAGATAAAAAAATAAAACCAGCCAGCTTGTTCCACGGTCCCAAGCTGCCATCTGGGAATCCCGACTTACTAGTCGACGTCCACGAATAAACCACCTAGCCGCTCGGTGTCGTCCTCCTCTGAAACAACATATAAAGGCAGAAAAGAGAGACTGAGTACGACGTACTCGCAAGTTTAGTAGGGCGATATAGGCCCAATGCTGACGGAGGCTCTAAAGCTGTATATGTACTTGTTTTGCACAAAGCTAGTTTTCATTAATAAAAACATAAATGACACAAGGCATCGTCTACTCAGAGTATTTTCTTAAAGGGGATAAGAGAGTAAACTTTTCATCTTTGGTTCTCGGCGAACCAACTTGTAGCCAAAATCACTCATCTCCACCAAAGGCACTCCCCCGAATCACCCTCGAGGAAATGAACCTTTTATCACACGTTGTAATGCAACCTTTAGCTGCCAACTTTTAATTAAGGTTAAGGTTCTCTATGATCTCGTAATCCGTTCCCAAGGCGTCCATAACCGTGGACACGGCTTCTCGAAAATATTTACCCTGCAGGGGTGTACTAATTTACCCATTGGTACCGTCCGGCTCACCTGATTGACCCTCTTCCGGGGAAGGCCGGCGAGCGAGCGCGGTTAAACCTTTACCTCGCGTGAGACTATCCAAGAGTCATCAGTGGCGACAGGGCAAGTTTACCCAGCCTATTTCAGCCCCTGCCCCCATCGCCACGTCCTAAACACAAATCCTCCGCAACATTTTCTTTTCCACTCACACGCAAATGGAAAACCGAACTAGAGGACCCTTGGATACGCCCGCACAAGTTATTCAGTTAGTAAGGCGCCCATACACCCACCAATGGCAGCACGCTCAAACCTTGGTTCTAGAGACAAGAACTCGCACTTAGGGGCAAGGGTGAGGCAAAACACCATCCCCGATGGCAACTCACCCAAGCCTTTTAAGCAAATTAATTAAGTACCACACTTCACCACCATGTCCGACATTCCATCAACATCAACATCATGGAATTAAATCAACGGACAATATAGCAAAACGACTAGGCATGGCTAAGCATAGCTAAGCATATAACAACAAATATATTTTGTATCCGGCCAACACATCATACCTATGGTTCACAGGAGGGGAAGCATGTGATTGGTTCGGGGGAGAAACATGCATTTATAGGATACTCTAGTATTGACCAAAAATTGCCTTTGAAATCGCATGCAATATTATGGTGGATAAAATAAGTTTATAAAGCAATAGGAGCTAGAATGCCAAGAAGGTTAGGTTATCTCTTGCCTTGCTGCCGGGGCGTGTAGTACGGCTCGTCGGGGTAGGTAGAGAGACCCTCGACTCTGGAATCTATCGATACCCAAATAATACAAAAGAACAAATAAATCACCCGAAGAAAAGGTGCAATGCACAATCACATGATGACATGACAAAATTATGCAAAGCTATCATCATATGATTTTTCTAACAATATTAAATGGAGTGCCAAATAATTGGGACAATCATTTGGAAGCAACCCCATATTTACCTTAGTGTCCACCTTGTTTACAAAATCATTACATTACTAAGAAGTGGCTCAAATATGCATGGACATGACATAATTAAGTAGGTTTTGTTCTTCCGATCATTTTGGTACCTCATTTGTGAATTTCCAATTATCGATGATTAAATAGTGAATTAAATAAGTATTCGAATTTAAATCGTTTAATCATTTAAAGAATACCATCAAATAAATATTTGTGGTTATGATGTGATATTAGCATGGTTTGATTGCATTTGAGGTGCTGATCACATTGATATTTTATTCATAATTTTTGGATAAATATTTAATAAGTTATGATTTTTCCCAATTTGGTATTATATATATCATTTTGGGAATTCTTAACTAAACAGCAAGATGATAACTTCAAAAGACTATTACAATGCTTCTAACACATAGGGTTTGTTTTTCTGAACATTTTGGTATTTGATTTGTCAAATTTGGAACATTATTAAAAAAGTTATGATTTCTTTTATTTAATTTTTAAAACCCAAAAAGAAAAGCAAGGAGTCTGGCAGGCCGGCCTTTAGCTCGGCCAGGCCGGCCTCGAGGCCGGGATGGTACCCGAAGCGGTCGGCCCACTGGTCGGCCCAGGCTGGGATCGAGGCCGGGCCACTGCCCGAACCGGCCGGCCTCCGGGTCGGCCCAAGGCAGGTTCGCAGGCCGGGCAAACAGCGGCGTGCGGCGTGCGGCGTGCGGCGGTGACCGCCGGCACGGTGGCGCGCGGAGGCGACGATGGAGGGGGAAGGGAGAGGAAAAGGAGGTGCTCGAAGACGGCGTGCTTACCCTCGCTGCGTGCGTGAGCTTGGTGAGAGCGGAGGAGGGGGGAGAACGACGGCGGCGTGCTGAGCATGTGGGGGCCGGCGCGGGAGGAGGCGGCGTAGCACGCCCAGGTGAGGGCGTCCCGGCTCGATTCGCTCGATGGGGTGGTAGAGGATGGCGCGGCAGGGCTTCTGGACATCATGCCAGGGCTTGGGGAGGCCGGAGTTGGTCGGTGACGGCGGGGCGGTCCACGGTGGCTCGGTCGGGATTGCGGAAGTCGACGAGGAAAATGCGGTGCCGTCGACGATTGGATCAACCCGGCAGCGATTCCTCGCACCAGGACGAAGAGGGATGAGAGGCGTGTCTGCTGCCCCGCTCCGATTTACTCGGGCGGCCTCTAGTGGCGGCAATGTGACGGCGGGCGCGCGAGCTCCATGTCGGAAGGACGGGAGAGAGAGCAACGGGGGAGGGAGCAGGTGAGGAGGGGAGAAGGAGAGCGAGAGGCCGGCGTCGTGGGGGGTCCTCCTTGTCCTCCAGGGAGCAGGCTGAGCGTGGGGCAGGGCGACATGGGCACGACGACGGCATGGCACCAGTGCCATGGCCACGGTGGCCACGATGAGGAAAATAAGAAAAGGAGAAAATTTGTGAAAACCCCCCCTGTCTCATTTAAATAAATTGCAAAAAGATCCAACAGTAAGCTTTAGTGATTTAAAAGAGGACCTAAACCATTTTCAACAATTCTGCAAAAATTCATGTGGGCTGTCAACACCATCTAGAAGCCCCACAAAAATTTGGTGCTCCAAAATAAAAAGGTTTTGGACATATTTGTTCACAGGATTTGATTATAGTCATTTTTTATAATTGCAAAAAACATTTATTTGGAGCATTTAAGCAATTCAATAAATTATGAAAATATTTATGGAGGCTCATATTATAACAATGAAGCACCCCATATTTTATTTTGAATTTTTTAAAAGTCTAACTTAGTTTCCAAAATTAGTATTTGATTTGAACCAATTTTGGATTCTTAATTTTATATCTTTGCTTGTCAATAATTGGATTTCGACAAATTGTTATAATAATTAAACTTGGAACATCCTGAACAATTTGGAAGTTAAATTAATTTGGTTTCAACAATTTGAGCAATTTATTTGGTTTGAAATTTTTGGGAAGGGTTTTGCTTCCTTTGTTTTAAATTTCCAAATGTTGCTTAATTTACTTGGCAATTTAAATAAGTATGTCATGATGCAATGCAAGGCAAAAAGTAAAATTTGGCCCATATTTTAGGGTGCCAAACTGGGGCTGTTACAATTCTACCCCCCTTACAGGAATCCCGTCCCGAGATTCTGGAGTAGAAGTAGGGATGAGGGGAAACACGACAACACACATCATTCACGATCTTCTCGATCCCACGCTGATCTTCCTCGGTGCATAACTTGGAGCTAAGAAGCATGACTTTCCGATGGGGCGGAAAGAACAGAAGATAACTCAAGGTATTAGGCAAGTTTTCTCTAAGGATTGGAATTATGAACTTTGCCCAAAACCATAAGCCATTGGGGAAACTAGGAAAGACTTGACCAACAAAGGTCGAGCCGAGGATAGGACAATCGATCACCTTGTTCAGGATCTTGGTCCAAGACCAAGACATCGCTTCAAACCACCCAGATGTGCAGCCAGTAGAGAATTTGAGCACCGCGAGGAGAAAGGGCATCTTCTTTTGGACTCCACGCTTGTGACGTACGAGACATTTCCATAAGGTTGGAAGCTCGGCCCTAACGGGACGGATGAATTGACCCAACGTCCATGTGATTGGGCAAAACCCTGATTCCACCGAGGTGGGAAAGATATAGCATTGATCCATATTTAGATAGAGAGGTAAAACCTCATAAACGAGCTAAAACCACGAGAGAGATGGAGAAGGGGGATCGACCGATAGATATTTAGCAACTCCGTTGTAAGATTCTCCTTGAGGTTCTAGATATCACACTCAGGCTTCGGACTAGCCTCCACTCGATCATCAAGCGAAGTTCGTACTTGAAGATAGAGAAAAGACCATAGGGGAAACTCTTAGATTAAGGTACACATGATCCGCATGGTCAGTGGTTGATGTTGAAGATTTAGGAGATTTCGCCAAAGATCTTCCGGTGAGGTGCTTGATCCACAACATCGGACTTGTCGGGGTTTCGGGTAGAACTAGGTCATACTCTTGATGAACACCAAGCGTCATTTCCGCTTGAGATTCCGAGTGGGTTAGGCATGTAGATTTTCCAGGATAAGCAGGCCTGGAGGGGAGTTTCCGGAAGTTAATCGAAAGGTAGGATAACTAGATTCTCAAGATATGGGTTGCATTGCCAAGCTCCAGAACACGAGCTAGATTTGGGAAAACCATGGGGTCACGATTACTAAGAGAAAAGTGAACCAGCATGTACTCCAACCACTGAAGCACAACTGAGTCCTGATTAGGAAGCACCGGTGAGATACTGAAATTTGGCAACTTCTTCTTATTCAAAAACAAAACGGACAGCGGCATACATGACGCATTTAGGGAACTGGAGGCAACAACGTACCAACTCAACAACAATCCGCACATGCATGACCATCTTGTGATTTAACCCGAGGAGACAAGTGAACTTCACTCGGATCCACAGCGACAGAAGTCACTGGTAGCGAGAGGAAATCTTGCTTTCCAAGGCAAAACGATGTGGTCTTGGGAGTTTCGACAAGAATCTAACTCGTTGATCGAAGGTGTGCACCTGAACGAATAGACTTGGCAACACAAACAACTTAGCTTGATGCTAGGAGTACCAGTCATGCTAAGAGTGCCACCAAAGTCTTTGGATTTCAAAACAATAACAATTGCTAAGAATATCCGATTACCACAACGATATACATCCTCAACATTCTCGAGCCCGGGTAGCTCGGAGGTAGATGGATAAGGAAGGGTATGAGCATCACTTCATCAAGTACATCATGAGACTAAGCACGACCTCTTGATATAAAAGAGGGTGACACTCCAAGGTGGAATGGAACAAATGCTAGACAAGCTTTTACTCCGCGAGTCACAATACTTTGACCTGGTCCGAGACATGGACAAGGTACCGGAGTTTGTTTCTCCTGACATCCCAAAGTGGAATGCCCTAGCGAACCACAAGAATAACATGCATCGGAACACCCCAATGCACGATAAAACTTGACTGTCAACAGACAGATAGAGGACGGGTGCCAAATCTAGAGCAAGAAACGGGCTAACAACAATTCCAAGATATTGTAGAAGCCCTTGTTAGCACTCTTCCGACAACTAGCGCCGAAAGGGTTTCAGGAAACGGTTGTTACCGGAGGAAGTAAAATTATTGATGGAAAAACTCGCTAAGAGCCATTCCGTCGTGCTTCAGATGGTTCCCTAACAGAAAGTCTAGCTAAAGCTAGTGACAGAGAAGAGCATTGGTGAGGAAAACACTTACGGCTGCAACCTCGAGTTTGAAGACTAACTTCAAATTTTGCCAACCTGATGTAGGGTTCTACAATCAACATCAGGGTTCAACGGAAAAGATCTTGGGTTAAAGGTCAGCTTCATGCACCGGGACTCACAATAGCATAATGCTCACAAGGGCGACAACCCTCATAAATCATTACACCAGAGCCCTAGCACAATCTGGGGCCTTCGGTTCAAGATCTTGGGCTAAAGCAAAGGAATATCTTGATGAACCGCAATTCTTCCTTTCTTCGTGTTATAGATTTGGCAGACGAACAAAGTTAACCAATGACTAAAGATAGAACCAAACCCCGTGATCCTAAAGATTTAGAATTTGCCGACAATCAGAAGAACCATTAAAATCAAATAGAGGTAAGATGGCATCGAGATCAGAGTGAATTGGGTAAGGAGTAAAAGAATCCTAAGAGGGTTTTCACAACTCATTTTTAGTTTAAAAATAATTTTCAACTAGACTCGACATCGACCAATAGGAAGGGTTTCCTACAGGCAGTCCTGCTCTGATACCAACTTGTAGCGCCCCGACCCCAGAACTATACAGTGAAGCTTTGTGCAACCGGTCATGCTACACAATCGAAGATTACTGGGTTTACCAATCCCAGGCCAAACCTTTGGCAGGTGTGCTCGGAATGGATCATCGGCACACAACACTTCGATCATGCCATAAGCTCAGACATAGCTATCATGTATAGTTAAGAGATCAAGACTTGTGCAACAACTGGCACATCACAGACTCTACGACACAAAGATTCATATAGCAATTCATATATGAGAAAGTTACAAATTACACACAAAAGGGGTCACGGACCCATCAGTACATCAAGCGGAAACGAGATAGTGTTGTCTAATAACAAGATGCAAATATGGCCTAAGAGGCCTACAGATAAAAAAATAAACCCAGCCAGCTTGTTCCACGGTCCCAAGCTGCCACCTGGGAACCCCGGACTACTAGTCGACGTCCATGAATAAACCACCTAGCCGCTCGGTGTCGTCCTCCTCTGAAACAACATATAAAGGCAGCAAAGAGAGACTGAGTACGACGTACTCGGAAGTTTAGTAGGGCGATATAGGCCCAATGCTGACGGAGGCTCTAAAGCTGTATATGTAGTTGTTTTGCATAAAGCTAGTTTTCATTAATAAAAACATAAATGACACAAGGCATCATCTACTCAGAGTATTTTTCTTAAAGGGGATAAGAGAGTAAACTTTTCATCTTCGGTTCTCGTCGAACCAACTTGTAGCCAAAACCACTCATCTCCACCAAAGGCACTCCCTCGAATCACCCTCGAGGAAATGAACCTTTTATCACACGTTGTAATGCAACCTTTAGCTGCCAACTTTTAATTAAGGTTAAGGTTCTCTATGATCTCGTAATCCGTTCCCAAGGCGTCCATAACCGTGGACACGGCGTTCCGAAAATATTTACCCTATAGGGGTGTACTAATTTACCCATTGGTACCGTCCGGCTCACCTGATTGGACCTCTTCTGAGGAAGGCCGGTGAGCGAGCGCGGTTAAACCTTTACCTCGCGTGAGACTATCCAAGAGTCATCAGTGGCGACAGGGCAAGTTTACCCAGCCTATTTCAGCCCCTGCCCCCATCGCCACGTCCTAAACACAAATCCTCCGCAACATTTTCTTTTCCACTCACACGCAAATGGAAAACCGAACTAGAGGACCCTTGGATACGCCCGCACAAGTTATTCAGTTAGTAAGACGCCCATACACCCACCAATGGCAGCACGCTCAAACCTTGGTTCTAGATACAAGAACTCGCACTTAGGGGCAAGGGTGAGGCAAAACACCATCCCCGATGGCAACTCACCCAACCCTTTTAGCAAATTAATTAAGTACCACACTTCACCACCATGTCCGACATTCCATCAACATCAACATCATGGAATTAAATCAACGGACAATATAGCAAAACGACTAGGCATGGCTAAGCAGATAACAACAAATATATTTTGTATCCGGCCAACACATCATACCTATGGTTCATAGGAGGGGAAGCATGTGATTGGTTCGGGGGAGAAACATGCATTCATAGGATACTCTAGTATTGACCAAAAATTGTCGTTGGAATCGCATGCAATATTATGGTGGATAAAATAAGTTTATAAAGCAATAGGATGCTAGAATGCCAAGAAGGTTAGGTTATCTCTTGCCTTGCTGCCGGGGCGTGTAGTACGGCTCGTTGGGGTAGGTAGAGAGACCCTCGACTCCGGAATCTATCGATACCCAAATAATACAAAAGAACAAATAAATCACCCGAAGAAAAGGTGAAATGCACAATCACATGATGACATGACAAAATTATGCAAAGCTATCATCATATGATTTTTCTAACAATATTAAATGGAGTGCCAAATATTTGGGACAATCATTTGGAAGCAACCCCATATTTACCTTAGTGTCCACCTTGTTTACAAAATCATTACATTACTAAGAAGTGGCTCAAATATGCATGGACATGACATAATTAAGTAGGTTTTATTCTTCCGATCATTTTGGTACCTCGTTTGTGAATTTCCAATTATCGATGATTAAATAGTGAATTAAATAAGTATTCGAATTTAAATCGTTTAATCATTTAAAGAATAACATCAAATAAATATTTGTGGTTATGATGTGATATTAGCATGGTTTGATTGCATTTGAGGTGCTGATCAAATTGATATTTTATTCATAATTTTTTGATAAATATTTAATAAGTTATGATTTTTCCCAATTTGGTATTATTTATACCATTTTGGGAATTCTTAACTAAACAGCAAGATTATAACTTCAAAATACTATTACAATGCTTCTAACACATAGGGTTTGTTTTTCTGAACATTTTGGTATTTGATTTGTCAAATTTGGAACATTATTCAAATAGTTATGATTTCTTTTATTTAATTTTTAAAACCCAAAAGAAAAACAAGGAGTCTGGCAGGCCGGCCTTTAGCTCGGCCAGGCCGGCCTTTAGGCCGGGATGGTACCCGAAGCGGTCGGCCCACTGGTCGGCCCAGGCTGGGATCGAGGCCGGGCCACTGCCCGAACCGGCCGGCCTCCGGGTCGGCCCAAGGCAGGTTCGCAGGCCGGGCAAACAGCGGCGTGCGGCGTGCGGCGTGCGGCGGTGACCGCCGGCACGGTGGCGCGCGGAGGCGACGACGGAGGGGGAAGGGAGAGGAAAAGGAGGTGCTCGAAGACGGCGTGCTTACCCTCGCTGCGTGCGTGAGCTTGGTGAGAGCGGAGGAGGGGGAGAACGACGGCGGCGTGCTGAGCATGCGGGGGCCGGCGCGGGAGGAGGCGGCGTAGCACGCCCAGGTGAGGGCGTCCCGGCTCGATTCGCTCGACGGGGTGGTAGAGGATGGCGCGGCAGGGCTTCTGGACATCATGCCAGGGCTTGGGGAGGCCGGAGTTGGTCGGTGGCGGCGGCGCGGTCCACGGCGGCTCGGTCGGGATTGCGGAAGTCGACGAGGAAAACGCGGTGCCGTCGACGATTGGATCGACCCGGCAGCGATTCCTCGCACCAGGACGAAGAGGGATGAGAGGCGCGTCTGCTGCCCCGCTCCGATTTACTCGGGGCGGCCTCTAGTGGCGGCAATGTGACGGCGGGCGCGCGAGCTCCATGTCGGAAGGACGGGAGAGAGAGAGCAACGGGGGAGGGAGCAGGTGAGGAGGGGAGAAGGAGAGCGAGAGGCCGGCGTCGTGGGGGGTCCTCCTTGTCCTCCAGGGAGCAGGCCGAGCGTGGGGCAGGGCGACATGGGCACGGCGACGGCATGGCGCCAGTGCCATGGCCACGGTGGCCACGGTGAGGAAAATAAGAAAAGGAGAAAATTTGTGAAAACCCCCCCGTCTCATTTAAATAAATTGCAAAAAGATCCAACAGTAAGCTTTAGTTATTTAAAAGAGGACCTAAACCATTTTCAACAATTCTGCAAAAATTCATGTGGGCTCTCAACACCATCTAGAAGCCCCACAAAAATTTGGTGCTCAAAAATAAAAAGGTTTTGGACATATTTGTTCACAGGATTTGATTATAGTCATTTTGATAATTGCAAAAAACATTTATTTGGAGCATTTAAGCAATTCAATAAATTATGAAAATATTTATGGAGGCTCATATTATAACAATGAAGCACTCCATATTTTATTTTGAATTTTTGAAAAGTCTAATTTAGTTTCCAAAAATAGTATTTGATTTGAACCAATTTTGGATTCTTAATTTTATATCTTTACTGGTCAATAATTGGATTTTGACAAATTGTTATAATAATTAAGCTTGGAACTTCCTGAACAATTTGGAAGTTCAAATTAATTTGGTTTCAACAATTTGAGCAATTTATTTGGTTTGAAATTTTTGGGAAGGGTTTTGCTTCCTTTGTTTTAGATTTCCAAATGTTGCTTAATTTACTTGGCTAATTAAATAAGTATGCCATGATGCAATGCAAAGCAAAAAGTGAAAATTTGGCCCATATTTTAGGGTGCCAAACTGGGGCTGTTACAGTAATATGCCTGAAAATATCAATGATACGATTATTGTTCTAGTCCCAAAAAAGAAAAACCATCTATCCTCCGAGATTTTAGACCCATAAGTCTATGCAATGTCATATATAAGGTGATTTCAAAATGTTTGGTAAATCGGTTAAGACCTATCTTACAAGATATTCTCGCTCTGAATCAGAGTGCTTTTATTCCAGGAAGGTTAAACACAGACAACGCGCTGATTGCTTTTGAGTGCATCCATTCGTTGCAAAAAAGCCAAGATAACAAAGGCAAGTTCGTAGCTTATAAGTTAGATTTTGCAAAAGCTTATGACTGGGTGGATTGGAATTACCTCAAGGAATTCATGAAAATTAGGCTTCGCAAAACAATGGATTAAATGGATTATGACCTGTTTTAAGAGGGTGACTTACTCGGTTCGCTTTAATGGAGAGATCCTGGATAAATGTAACCCTACTAGGGGTCTCCGATAGGGTGACTTCTTATCTCTTTCTTTTTATTGCTGATGGTCTTTCGAGAGTTCTTCAAAAAGAAATTGATGCCGAAAATATGAGAGAGCTCAAAGTTTGTAGACGAAGCCCAGGTACATATCACATTTACTGTTTGCTGATGAGGCAAATGCAGATCAAGCAAATAAAGTTAAATTAATTCTGAATATATATGAGCAAGCAACGGGACAATTGCTTAGTCGTGGGAAATGTTCCCTTTTGCTAGAAAAAAAAACGTTCGGAAGTGAATGGCAGTGAGGTAGCCTCAATCCTTGAAGATCAAAGCGTGGGTTATGGGAAGAAATACCTAGGACTACGTTTTCCAGAAGGTCCTGTGAAAGATGGTAGGTTTTCAAAGAAAAGCTTAAAAAACGTTTTACTGATTATGCAGAAAAAGACCCTTCTAGTGGGGCAAAAGATATCCTTATCAAGTCGGTGGTACAAGCTATCCCAACGTACCCCATGAGTATATTCAAGTTTTCTAACAGCTTATGCGCAGATCTCATGATGTTAACTAGGGACTTTTGGTGGGGTGACGAAACTGAGAAAAGAATGCATTGGCTGAGCTGGGATAAGATTACAAGAAGAAAAGGTCACGGTGGAATGCGTTTTCAGGATCTTCTTATTCACTTATTCAACCAAGCCCTCCTTGCAAGACAGGTCTGGCGTCTTATTGATTTCCCAGATAGCCTTTATGCTAGGCTTCTAAAGGCTAAATATTACCCAGCTGGTGACCTCACGGGTACAGCCTTTGTCCAAAATTCTTCCTCGCGCTGGCAAGGGATTATGCATGGACTCGATCTGCTAAAAAAGGTATCATTTGGTGTATTGGTAATGGAGAAAAAGTTCGGATTTGGTGGGACAATTGGATACCTCGGGGAGATATGAAAGTTACGAGTAATACAAAAAAGTCTAGAATGAGATGTGTGGCTAACCTGATCGATAAAGAAAACCAATCTTGGAAGGAAGATTTAATTAGTTAAACATTTATGGCACATGATGTCGATGAAATTCTTAATTTCCGGCTGCCTAACCATGAAGAGGAAGATTTTGTTTCCTGGACACTTGAGAAAATGACCTTTTCTCGGTTAGTAGTGCTTACAACCTTGCCCCTGACCTACGCAATGGCAAATCTCCAAACTCAAGTATTAATGGCAATGGTGCCAAATCTCTTTGGAAAACAATCTGGAATACCAGTGTTCCACCAAAAGTAAAAATCTTTACTTGGAAACTAGCTACAAAATATCATTGTTGTTCAAGCAAACGGAAGTCAGAGAGTACCTAATCTCCTCCCTACCTTTAACATTATTGGTCTGGAGGATGAAACGGGTTTCCATGCTACCATGAAATGTACTAAAACTAAGGCCTTGAGACAGGCCCTCTCGGAACCATGGAACTTACCCCCTGAATCTGAACTTCAGTATTCAGGGCAGGAGTGGATCCTTGTTCTTCTTGACAAACTAAATTCAGATTTGCGTCAGAAATTTAAACCTAATACTCCCTCCGTCTCCGTACACAATAAGCAAATATCTGGGCCTAAGATTCTAGCTGGTTGGGACTGAAATCTTACATGCATTAGCTGGGGAGAGGCAATTTGCCAGTAATTGAGAGGGAGTTAGTCTAGGAGGTAGGGTGGTTTTTTTTTTTTTTTTTGACGTGGGAATGGAATTCCCTTACTCAGAGTGCACAGTTAAATTGCTGGCCACAGCAACAAATAGAAAGTCTGGAGCCTCACCCTCCCATCCAGTACAAACTGAATCGGCAGGCCGTACTGGGCTAAAGAGTGAGCAACACCATTACAGCTACGAGAGACATGCTTCAAAACATAGGACTCAAATGATAACAAGCAAGTACTCCGTATTTCCTTGAGAATCACCCCAATCGGTGCCAGGTCATATTTCTTCGACGATAGAGCCAACACCAGAGTGTGGCAATCAGACTCAAAGATTACCAGAGGTGGGTCGTTTTGGGACTGCATATTTTTCAGATTAGTACTGGGAAGGAGGGAGTAGAACAAGAAGACTATACGAAGGGAGTAAAACAAGAAGCAAACTATACAGAAACTACGCCAGATAGTAGAGGGGAGGGGCCGCATGGCCCGATATGCAGAATTATTCAGCCAAAACAATGATAATTCTTGCAACAACAAATTTCATGAGATAATCATCAATCAGCAGTTCATTCAGTCACAATTACCATCGAAACAATCATACAAAATAGAATTAGCTAGAAACGTTTCAACGTGCTGCAATAAATCTAAGCATGAAGTTCGTCCCCAATTCTTATCAGTTTGCAATTGCATCATCGAATCTGGCTGGAACAAGCAAGACAATCTGTTTCTTTCATGCGACTAGAAACTAAGCCTGCTGCATACTGGTGGCGTCGCCGTGGCGCTCCATGACCCGGCGCATGGCCAGGGCCGCCGCCTCACTCGCTCGCAGCGTCCCGCTCGCCATGATGGCAGCGAACTCCTTCATCACCTCCTCCTGCACCTTGCCCCTCATGTTCCCAAGAGGGTCAGCCGCAGTAGTGGCCGACGGCACGGCAGATTTCTCCGGAGTCCCCATCTCGACCTTCTTCTCTGCTTCCTGCTTCGAAGATGAGTCCGGAGCCACCGCACTAGTTGCGGCAGCTGTAGCTGGAGCCTTGCTAGCCGCCGCCACCGCCGGCGGCGTCACGGACACGGAAGCCGGCGTGGGCACGAACTGTGTGGTCTCCGGCGCCACGTTGTTCCGGAGCGTGGCCTCGAGGTTCTGGATCATGGGCATGATGAGCGGGCCCATGGGGCTGGACATGACCTCGCTGGGTAGGCTGAGTATGTAGTCGGGGATGCCGGCGCCGACGAGGAACTGCGCCGCCTCGTTGGTGAAGTTGTTGCAGTTGTGGGTCATGAGGCGGTAGGTCTCGGCGGTGTAGCGCGGCGCGATGTCGCGGAGGTAGTCCTCGAAGACCTCCACGGGGAGGTGCGTGACGCCCAGGTCCACGACGCGGTACGGGCGGCCGTACTGCGTCGCCCCCGCCGCCGTGCACTGGATCCCGCCCCCGAAGAAGTACTCCTTCCCGTACACCACCACGCCCGTGTGCCTGGCGGAACATCGGAGGACCGGGTCAACGTCGCGTGTTTGTAGATCGTAGGATTGGGGGATAGGAGCAAGAGGGAGGGGGAGAGGGGGCTGACCAGATGGCCTCGATGGGCTTGCCGAGGAAGGAGGTGGAGAGCTGGCGGGCCAGGCCGTTGCTCAGGTCGTACACGTTCAGCGACACCTTGTGCCCCTCCTGCCATTGACAACAACGAAGCAGCGTCAGATCCCGAACCAATTCGACCTCGAATCCCGCCGAAGAAGAAGAACAAAACCGAAAGGAGGGGACGGGATCGAAGGAGCGCAGTTTACCTCCGCCATTATCGCGCGAGGAATCGACGAACTCGGGACACTGAACAACCAACCAAGCGGTCGAATCCGGAGGAGGAGGGAGGGAGACGACGCCGGAAAGTGGGAACGGGAGCACGCGCGCGGATCTGGGAAGGCCGGTGGCGGAACAGAGGAGAGACGGAGACCGGGAGAGGAGGCGCCGCGAGCGATGGTATAAATAAATAAATAAAAAACTGTGAGGATTAAATTAGAGCGGAGACGTAATGGCGGAAGCTTCTGGAGCCGTTCCGTTATAGGGGCCGTGCGGATTCTGCGGGCCGTCCGATGGGTCGCTGGGTCCACGTGGCGGCGGATGGCACACGCGGAAGATTCCGGAGGATGGGACGGGGTTCTTCTAGAAGGAACTGGGTCCGGCTCGACCTCGAGTCCGACGCGTGGTTGGTTGGTTCGGCGAGGCGGCGGTTGCGTGCGTTGGGGTCGGCCAGTCAGGCGTGACGACGGCTCGTGATTGTTCGGGAATTTGTTGGCGACGGTGACGGATGGAGACGTGATTCAGAAGCGAGAGCAATCATGTGTGACGTAAGGAGATGCCTCACTGGATGTCCAATACTAATTTGGAGAAAAATGGTATAGTCATGATTTATAAATAACGGACGTGTTTGTTACCTGTGAGCGTTCGTTTCGTTTTCACATCGTTCCATGTACTACCTCCGTCCCAAAAAGATGTCATAAGTTTGTCTAAATTTTAATATATCTAGATATGATTTAGTGTATAGATACATTCAAATTTGAACAAATTTGTAACATCCTTTTTGGGACAGAGCTAGTACGTAACTTTTGGTATGTTTGCTTGTTCGGTTTGCCTCATGTTTTTGGGAAATACGTACATATCTGAACTTAGGAGCATCTACCCCGTTTTCAAAAAATGTATTTCTACATGCTAAAAGAATTTGAAAAAAATTCTGGGCATACACATCTACATTCTATGTGCACGCCGAAAGTTTCGTAAAAAATGATTATTATTTTGGTCTATGTGAAAAAGACAAAAGAATGTCTCCAACAAGTCTTTTTTTCCAGCACCAAAATTTGTCTTTTTTGCGGAAGTAAAACAAAAGTTTTTTTTTCCACAAAACTTTGTACCGCACACATATTCTGCCGATATATACACATACAATTTATTTCCGAAATTTTTGGACACATTAAAACATGTTTTTTCAAAACAGGGGTAGATGCCCCATGTTCAGATAGTCCACTCTCGTTTTGGGGTTTTTTCCATAGCACGAAACTTTGGTAAGGCCTGTAGAAAAGCTGGATTCAGCCGTTTCTACATAGCCACTTCATTTCGAGGTAGAGCCACTTTAGTTTCGAGGCATTTTGCTCGCCTGTAGTGTCTCGTCTTCATTCGTGTGTTGTCTAATCTACTCAACTATACTTTGATTCAAAATAATTTGTACAGAAAATATGTGCGTATTGATGTGTAGGTTTCATTCCAGTATTTGGTTTTAAGTTTCGTCGACCATAACTTGTTAATTTCGAACCAATGTTCGGAACGTTTTTAGACGAATTTTATCGAATTCGTCGCACTCGGTTGACGGTTTGAAATATCCTTTGACGAGTATGTTAATATCCACGTTTCACACAACTTTCATATTGTAATTTTTTTGTTTTGACGGTCATATACGAGTAGATCTGTACCGAGACATGTGTGTATTTAGACTGCAGCTAATGTACGCTATGAACTCCGCCGTCACTCCTACGGCCGGTACCGGCGTAGCTAGCTCCTACCGCGACCTCCGGGTGCAGCGCCGCGCCGTTCTCCTGCTCTTCTCTATTCATCGTGATGTTCAAGTGCCGTGGTGTGAGGTTAATTAACCGCGTAGATAAGAGGTTAGAGGTTAGAGGGTGGCCTTTCGGGTCACGAGTCTTCACTGCGAGGTCCCAGCTCCCGTCTCCCCTCTCTGTTTTGAGAGTCCTCCACCGCCGCCTGTTAGATCCGGCCGCTCCTGCTGTCAGCGCCTACGCTGGCTGGCATGGAGATGGAATAGGGTGCCGGCCCCCGCTGTACAGAAGTAGTTTAGGCTGTAGGAGTAGGGTTGACTCCATGTCTGTGTTTGCCTATGTGCAGTTTGGCGTCATGCCGATGAGGATTTGCTCACTGCTGCGTCCGGGCGGCAGCGGTGAGATGGTGGTGCTTGCTCTCCTCCTGGTAGAGCTCCGGCGGTCGGAGCTGTCTTCAGGAGTTGGGGGTGCCGCATCCTCCTTCCCTAATAAGCTCGAAGGTCGGGCTCTGGTTCTGGAGGTCGACGGTGACCGCTCTGTGGAGGTTGCGGTTAGAAGACAAGAGTTGTTTCTTCCTCTGGCTGGCCGTGGTGGTGAGGGGTGGAAGAGATGCTGCTTGTCTTCTCTTGCTTCTACAGGGTGGTGGTTCCTCTTCTTGCTGCAGATTCGAGCGTCACACACGGTGGTCGCTGTCGCCGCCGTGATCCCTGGCCAGTATGGTGGCCCTTCTTCAACCTCCGTATTGGAGGCTTGCTGGATCCTGTACCGGAGCTCAGCTGCTCGTTCTCGCCAAGTGGTTCGTCCCCGGCGACTTCAAGCAGGCCGGTTGCAGTGGTTCGCCGCCGGAATAGAGCGTTTGAGCAACCTCCTCTCCGATCTCGGTGCCGCAAGCGCCTTGAGGTCGCCGGTGGCTGGTGGTGGAGGCGCCCATGTACTTGATTGCGTTTCTTATTTCTGTTCTGGGTGTGTTTCTGTAAAAGCTGAGCCCTTATCTTCAAATACTAGGTTTCTTAGGACGAGTGTTGTAAAGGGGCTCAGTGTAAATTTGTACCTGCCACGTGGTTGGAAATGAGATGCAGCGCCGGGGTCCTCTGACCCCATCCTTTGTAAAAGATAAGAGGTTAGAGTACACGAAACACAAATGTAAACTAAACACCAATGCTGAAAAACGTGTTTCTTTGCATACATGCCTGGCTGGAAGGTTGTTGGCAACAAAACGAGCTGCACAATATGACTCAACTCGCGTTTTTTCATAGCCAGGTACGGATACAGATACAGATGACCCAAAAACCATGCACCTAACCAAAAACGCCCAAGGTTTCTCGAACGAATGAGCTTGTAGCACCCATATTCATTTCTGAGCGAGAAAACTTTTGAATGGATCTGAAAAGAGAAACTGAAATGTTGAAAATAAGGCTCGAGAAACTCAAAAGAGGGGATGTCTCCTCTCAATCTTTGGGACGACAAAACGAAATCCGGTCTTGATCACACACTCAGTAAAACTCTAATGGATCGATTCAAATGGACATGAAATATGTCCACCTTTAGTGTGTTTGGGTGTCCAGCCGGACATGCATCCAGTCCTTGTCTAGTGTACTCAACGGGACGACCCATTTGATCTGCATTTTCCTTGTTTTTTAATCATTTTTGGTATAATCTTTATTTTGCATTTTAAAACAAATGAGATAGCAAATAAATCTAGCGTTTGACATAGTACCAAAATAATATACGGCACCGGCATGCAATATTTTACTAGAAGAATTGCATAAGGCATGCACGTGGCCCGGCCTTCAAGTTAAACAGAAATATGAAAATGATCGCACATCTCTATTGATCATCATCTTTGCCTCTTTAAGAACGTTAAATTAAAAACACCATAATTAAAACGTGATATGAAGTGATAAATAATTCAACTAATTCTAAGTTCCATCTGCCCACATTCAAACACCAAACACCAAGATGTGGATCAAAATTTTGTATCCAACATCGTATGACCTAAAACAATGATCTTGTACTTGTACAAACAGAGCCTCAAAAGATGGTACCTCGATGAGGGCTCTCATGGTGCATTGTTCTCCTTCTCAATCCCGACTTCTCTTTGTGGTAAAATGTCCTATTGTTTTTCTCAAACAAACTTACACGGATTCCTACTAATGGTTGTCACTTTCTTGTCTCGATTTCATTGACCTCAGGTTATATACAATACCACATCCGCGAAATCTTTGAATAAAAGGCTTGTTTGTTCTTCCCCAATATCTCACCTCCTTACATATTGTTTCCTCAACTGTGCCAACTATAAATTTCCATTATAAAAACAACAATGCCTTAAGAGCAACATGCATAAAAAAATATGGTGGCTCACCAATTTATATTGAAAGGTTACACTATGTTTGAAGCACTATATTCACACATAGTTGGTGATATTATTTCTTACCACATGATTGTTCTTGGGGAGGAAACACAACATGTGTGTCTGGTTCCGGAAAGTTCCTTTGCAACATATATAATTAGTAAGTAACGACACCTACTTCATTCAAAAAGTAGTAACAACCGTTGAACTATAGGTCATATTCATTGTGATTCTTCTAGTGTCAAGTACGTCATGGTAAGCTAATGATAATAGTTTTGAACGGACATTACGTGTTTCCAACTTCCTCTAAGCATCATGCATGCAACTTTGAATCTAGATTTTCTTGATGTCTGTTCGGGATTTTCCTGATTTTTGGGATTCATGCAAAAATATTTTACTAAGTTTCAGAAAACTAAAAATTGGCACACACTAAAACATGATGAATCCATGCACGGTAGCTACCATGGACGCTGGAAACTCATTTCTTGACCGTTCAGGTATTGGAATGTTTGTGCATTTTTACTATTCCGGGATCAGATGTAAATTATACTAAAAAGATACCCGCACGTTGCAGCGGGGACTTTTAATTGTATTATAAAAGAAAGGACATTTGAAGCATTAAATGTAATTTTTTTTGGGAATATGAAGGACATGATTCGCCACAATAGTCAAGAATCTAATTGTATTATAAAAGAAAGGATATTTGAAGCATGAAATGTCATTTTTTTTCAGGAATATGAAGGATATATATGATTCGCCACAATAGTCGAGAATATAAATTTTTAACCACCGTGAAAAGTTTGTAACCGATAGAAATTGATTATATGGAAATTCTATTGCTAAAAGAATTAATAATGTGAAAAGATTGCATATATGAATTTGGAATGACATGGATAAATGAATGGCTCAAATAATGGATGGTGTGGACACGTTACATGTAGAGATAGATTAATTTAATACATGTTAATGAAATTTTATTTTATAAGAAGTATGGATATCTCCGGTTGTATCGGCTCGACGTTTGGATAAAAAGAAACTATTGTTGTTGTTTATTAGGTCAATTTTGTGGGACGGGGCTTGCCTGCGCCCGTCGCGTGCGCCCTTCGGTGCGCCGCGGGTGGGTGGCAGCCATCAAGTGGTTGTCCTTTTTTCTCGCTCCAAGTTCTTTATTTTTCACAAAAAACAAAAACGAAAATACCACCGTAAATCCTACGTGTTGTATGTCGTAACTCTCGCTAGCTTGGCTCCGCCGCCGGCGTCCGCCGTCCAGTGTGTGCTTGGACACGCCGCCTCCACGATCAGCCCGCCTACGTCGCCTGGCCATGCTACACAGAGAGAAAGGATGAGGAGGCCGCCATGGCCTACGAGCAAGTCAACTCCTCCGCTTGCGTCCGATTCCGTTCTCAACTTCCCCGTCGAGCGACAGCTTGCCGGTGTCAAGGAGGCCGATAGCAGGGGACAATGGGCTCGCCACCTCCGCGATCAGCTCGCTTCCGTCGCCTTGCCGTGCTCCACACGAAGCAAGGACGAGGAAGCCGCCATGTCCTACGAGGAAGCCGACTCCTTCGCTTATGGTTCCACCGTCGTCCTCGACTTCTAGCGCTAGCGTGCCGCCGTCAAGGAGGTCGTACAGGTTACAAGGTAATCAGGTATGCCAGTCTAAATACCGCGCAAGCAACGACCTGCTGTGCTTTTTCGATCGTGGGTCAACGATGATGGCTGATGCCGCTGTGCGAGGAAATGTAGAAGTATGCTGGCTGGGTCTGCCCTCTGCCGCGAGGAGAATGAGCGGCGCCGGCGAAGAGGATGAATGGGCAAGAGCGCAAGACATACCAAAAGAGATGATTGCGAGTATTACGGGAGGGATCACGGCCAGGATTTGTATTATGGTGGTATTTCAGTTTTTATTTTGGACACTGCTGAGCGTCCCCGGAGGATTTGAAGCACTATATTCACACATAGTTGGTGATATTATTTCTTACCACATGATTGTTCTTGGGGAGGAAACACAACATGTGTGTCTGGTTCCGGAAAGTTCCTTTGCAACATATATAATTAGTAAGTAACGACACCTACTTCATTCAAAAAGTAGTAACAACCGTTGAACTATAGGTCATATTCATTGTGATTCTTCTAGTGTCAAGTACGTCATGGTAAGCTAATGATAATAGTTTTGAACGGACATTACGTGTTTCCAACTTCCTCTAAGCATAGCATCATGCATGCAACTTTGAATCTAGATTTTCTTGATGTCTGTTCGGGATTTTCCTGATTTTTGGGATTCATGCAAAAATATTTTACTAAGTTTCAGAAAACTAAAAATTGGCACACACTAAAACATGATGAATCCATGCACGGTAGCTACCATGGACGCTGGAAACTCATTTCTTGACCGTTCAGGTATTGGAATGTTTGTGCATTTTTACTATTCCGGGATCAGATGTAAATTATACTAAAAAGATACCCGCACGTTGCAGCGGGGACTTTTAATTGTATTATAAAAGAAAGGACATTTGAAGCATTAAATGTAATTTTTTTGGGGAATATGAAGGACATGATTCGCCACAATAGTCTGCAAGAATCTAATTGTATTATAAAAGAAAGGATATTTGAATCATGAAATGTCATTTTTTTCAGGAATATGAAGGATATATATGATTCGCCACAATAGTCGAGAATATAAATTTTTAACCACCGTGAAAAGTTTGTAACCGATAGAAATTGATTATATGGAAATTCTATTGCTAAAAAAATTAATAATGTGAAAAGATTGCATATATGAATTTGGAATGACATGGATAAATGAATGGCTCAAATAATGGATGGTGTGGACACGTTACATGTAGAGATAGATTAATTTAATACATGTTATTGAAATTTTATTTTATAAGAAGTATGGATATCTCCGGTTGTATCGGCTCGACGTTTGGATAAAAGAAACTATATATTGTAGTCGTTTATTAGGTCAATTTTGTGGGTGACTTGTGTCCCGTCACAAAACTGTGTGCCGTTCCGTTGTCTTGCTATAAAAAGATGGGACATGGAGATATTTAGTCCACAAAACCAGACCGCACCGCGACATTTTTCTTCGTACCATCCTTTGAAGGTTAAGTTCACATCCACCAAACAGAAAAATCCTCATAATCGTACTTGTTCATTAGCTAGCTGAACTAGACAGATGGTAGCTACTACTCGCGGAGAGATCGAAGATCATAGCACTATAGTGGAGAATCTTCGTACGTCTATATCAGATTCACACATAGCCGACGGTCGATTAATCAGTCGATACGCCTTGATCATTAGGGGTGGGAACTGGTAGCGGATAGTCCGAATTATCCGACATTCGTATTCGAAAATTGAAAATGAAAGTGGTAAATATCCGAATCCGGACGAAATAAAAATGGAAGTGGTAAATATCCGAATCCGTTTTTACAAATACAAAACAAATGTGGTATTGAATTTTGACACAAATGTGGATATGGAAATGGATATATCCGTATCCGAATAAGATTTTGTTGGTAAGTTTTGATAATTCTAGCCCGATATGGAAATTTCTTAACCTAAAATAGTAATAAAGTGATCAGTTATATTATTCTATGATTGAAATTTAAAGAAGTGTGTATTATATAGCTATATTTATCACTATTTCATTGTATATTTAACTCGTTATAAGATACGAGTCTACTATTTCGTTATATTCGTTTCCGATCCGAATTGAGAAAACATCCGATCTGAATTCGTATTCGATTAACATCCGCTCCGCATTCGTATTCGACAACATCCGAATTCGTATCCGTATTCGTTTAAAAAATATGGAAACGGATGTGGGAAGGGCACTATCCGATCCGCATCCGATCCGTTTCCACCCCTATTGATCATAGCACTATAGTGGAGAAACTTTGCCAGGGCTTGCACCATCACCGCCGAGCGCCACACGCTCATCACCCGCCTCGGCAGCCAGTTTTGCACGAACAAGGTCAATGAGTACAAAGTTTCGCTCTGCATCGCCTGTAGTAGGAAACAAGAATGTTTTGGTTAATTACCTCCCAGGCTTGGCGGTTCTCGTACGAGTCAGGCACGACGACTCATAGTGTTGTAGCAATCTGGATCAAATGAAATATGTTATGTTCTTCACCTCCACATGTCAGAGAGTGTTAGTTGCACATCAGCATCAGTCCTCTCGTTTTCTTAAAAGATTAGAAAATAATATTTCTGTATATCTAAAAAACACTGAAAAAATAAACAACCACATATACACATAGCGTACTCACGCCACAAGTTCCGCTAAAAACATGTTGTACTTTGGTCTAGAGTAAAGTCTGAAACAAACCTTGAAGTCGTACTCGGTGTCTGGATCAAACCCTGGACTGTCAATCCCGGAAATCAGTACCCCGAACTCTCTGTTCCCGGTTTAAGGCGACAATTCGGTCTCTAACAAACGCTGGGATTGCTGATGTGGAGAAGTCGCGGCCGGAGAGCATGTATTGCGAGTGGACTTTGGCCCATTTCATCAGAAGCTTGTTTGTTCGGCCCAGTTAGCAGAGCCTATACCAAGTTCGAGGCAGAGGACGTTGTTTCGTCTCTGCTCCAGTTCGACGGCTCCGCGGCACCCGCGACCGCTCCACTTCCTCCCCTTCCGCGGCGACGGCCATGGTGAAGAGCGGGTGATCACTTCCGGCGGCGATGATCGCGGCAGAAGACAGACAGCAGGTAATCCCTCCATCGAACCCCCATTGCATTGTTCTAAAGTTGTGGATTTGGGGCTCGACATCTAGGGTTTTTTGCTGCAAAGTTGTGGTTTTGGGGGTTTAATCCTGAGAAGGGAAAGAAGAAAACTGCACATTTGGTTAAGTCAAGCAAGCAAATGAAGCAAACAGAGGTAATCACCAACTGATTGTGTTTAATTTTGCACATTTTCTTCATGTATGAACTGAATAATTATCAACATGATTCAATTGTGTTTAATGTTGCAGCAAGCACAAACTGATGGGTCAAAAGCGACAGCAGCTACTCCTTCTTCTTCTATAAATCCTAAGACAAATCAGTTCAGGCCTCCAAGACCGGCATCTGCAGCAGCATCAGCTACTACCAGAACAAGTCCTAGGAAAGCTCCACCTGCAGCTCCAACAAGAAGTAGTCCCAGAAGAGCTCCACCTGCAGCTCCAACAAGAAGTAGTCCCAGAAGAGCTCCACCTGCATCAGCTAGCACAAGCCATCAAACTGCAGTAAGAAGAGGAAAAAAGAGATCACTAGATGGAAAAATGAAGGGATACCTGACTGCATCTGGGAACTACTAAACCTGTCATTTTCATGTAATACAATCACATATTGTCACTTGGTAATGGTAGTCCAGAAACCTTTCATTTTGTTAGCTTCACGATACTAAACCTGTGATGATTATGTAATGCTTCAGGAAACTGAACCCGTGACGATCTGTTTTATTGTGTTCCAAAGTTTAGTAGTTGTGATAAATTGTGCCCTATTATTGGCACTGAACCTGCTATTTTCAACTCATGACAATGCAGGGTAGTGCTGCCAAATTATTCTGGCCAAATCTCACTTCATTCCATTGAAAAAACATGTATACACAATCTGGCTTTACATTACAAACATCACATCTCTAAAGCTAAAGTACAGTCTACTAACATCAATCCTGCAGCTAAATCAAAAAGAAATATGACAATCCCATACACCAGACTCTTGTACACTGCATTCATCTTTCTTCTCACACGCTGTTTCCCTAATTCCATCAATTTGTGCATTCTTTTGATCAGGCTCCTCTATCAGTGTAGCAACAGTGGTAGCATTTCCTGTCAGTTCATTTCGATCTTCAGCTAGCCACTGCAGCCACGGAACTGCATCGCGTAGATCGCCAAGCAAATCACTAACAAACGAGGTAGTGGCATGTACGCCATGAATTCCTCGCTATTGCCGCCGCCGCGTCCGCAGGGAAACGCTGCCGCCGCAGCCTCCGTCGCCGCCGGGGAACGCCGCCGCCGTCGCCGCCGGTGAACGCCGCCGCCGTCGCAGCCGGGGAACGCTGCCGTTCCTAATTCCGTTCCCCTCCGATTCGATTAGACGAGCCCGGCTATATCGACGATTCGGTCTACGTGGACACAACTTAATTAGCCAGTCAGCAATCCCAGCGTTGACCGCTGCCACGTCAGCGAATTTGTGCTGCAAACGAGCATCACGCAAAAATAAACTGGGAATAGTTAGTTCAGGGTGCTGATTCCCGGGATTGACAGTCCAGGGTTGGATTCCGACACCGAGTACGACTTCAGGGTTTGTTTCAGACTTTACTCTTTGGTCTACACAAAAAGGAAAAAATTGTAAGAGTTTTTTTTGTTAATTTATACAGCTCGAAATATGTTTTCTTTATGCGGCCTAAAATAGAGCTAAGCTACTCTAGTTAACGAAACTTTGCTCAACTACATAGAATATATATGTATACAGAATCACGCGTTGTATAATCGATTTGAATCTTCAAACTACTTGAGCTTGGGTGACATAAATCCTCACTCTCCACATGTAGCCTATAAAAGAATATTGTATAGGAAGGAATCACGGAGTGGCCGGGCGTGAAGAGGAGTAGAAGGTGATGGGCCTTTTTTCAATCAAAGGTGATGCGGTTGGAGCAGGGCAAAAAATGTGAGAGGCAATGCCTAATTAAGGATATTAAGATGAGTCTATTAGTCGCTCTCTACTCCTCAGTTATCTTCTAGATTATTTAATGTTGGAGTTAGTCTGGGTAGAAATGAGAAGGAGGTCCTGGTGTCGGCTAATGCTCTAAGACATATGGAGGTCGACCGTGTGAAGGCGGCTTCTAGTGTTTTGAGTACACCGATTTCCCACCCACTAGATGAAGATGAGGCGACTGACAATGTCGATGGTCAGCTTCTATCTCATATAGTTGGGGACGTCTCGGAGGTGAGCTTGGACGAGACTACGCTAGGGTCTGTTTATGACCTGCGAGCCTCTAGTCGGAAGTCTAAGAAATCCTCTGAACGAAATAATGTTAGGTCACGTAAGGTGACCAAGCCAAACAAATCTCCAAAAGTTTCCCGATGAATGGCATGTTTATGAATAGCAGAGGTCTTGGTGACTTGGCTAAACATGTTCACATTGCTCAGTGTATTCGGGATTACAATTTGGACTTTGTGGCTATTTCGGAATCTGGGAGACGAGACTTTCCAGCGAGTGTTCTTAACCGCATTTCTGGTGGTGAAGACTTTCAATGGTATGCTCGTCCTCCTCGTGGCAGATCTGGAGGTATCCTACTTGGTATTAAATCCGACTCTATGGATGTATTGGCTATTGAGGATGAGGACTTTCATATAAAGTTCCATGTCCGAAATAAGGTTGATAATTTCATTTGGAGTTTGGTAGCCGTGTATGGACCTGCCCAGGAAGCTCACAAGACCGCTTTTCTTCGCGAATTGGTTAATCTTACTCGTGATAATCCACATCCTATTCTCATAGGTGGGGATTTTAACATGTTAAGATACCGGCACGAGAAAAGTAGAGGTCGTTTTGATAATCATTGGCCTTTTCTTTTCAACGCTGTCATTGACAGTTTGGATTTGCGAGAGGTTCAGATGACTCGCAGACAATTCACATGGGCGAATAGTCTACCAGAGCCCACATATGAAAAGCTAGACCGAGTTCTAATGGGTACTGACTGGGAATCCAGGTATCCGTTGGTGTCGGTACGTGCGCTTGAGCGTATTGAGGCTTTATCAGATCATGCTCCAATCCTTTTGACCACAGGTATACCGAGGCCACCGGATAAGCATCAGTTCAAATTTGAGTTTGGCTGGCTTCATCGGGAGGGTTTTGGTGATTTGGTTAAAATGATTTGGTCCAAACCAGTTCGTGGAGCTACCTCAATTCAAAGATGGACTAATAAGATACGCAATTTGCGGACTTTCCTTCGTGGTTGGGCACGCCATACGACTGGTATCCTTAAAAAGGAGAAGGCTCGGCTGTCGGGTATTATTGATGACCTTGAGGCAATAGCGGAAATACGACTGTTGGCGGCGCATGAGATTGAGCTTAAGAGCCAATCAAATGCAAAGATCGCTCAGCTATTGCGTGAAGAGGAACTCAAATGGTACCAGCGTTCAAAAGCTCAGTTCATTCTTGAAGGTGATTCGAATACTAGATACTTTCATAATGTTGCCAATGGTAGACATAGAAAGAAACTTATTCATTCACTGCATCAGGATGAAGGGGTAATTGAAGGACAGGATGAGCTTAAGCGCTACATCACTAGGTATTATAAGGGGTTGTTCGGGGCACCAGAGGAAGGCACCTTCTCTCTGGACGAGTCTCGGATTGATGATATCCCACAGGTATCGAGTGAGGAGAATGGCTTTCTTACGGCCCCTTTCACCGAGGAGGAGGTAAGAGCAGCTGTCTTCCAGATGGAGCACAATAAAGCACCAGGTCCAGATGGATTCCCAGCAGAGTTTTATCAAAATTTCTGGGATGTCATTAAATCGGACCTTCTAGCTATGTTCGGTGATTTGCATGCTGGACAGCTGGAGCTTTTTAAGTTGAACTTTGGTGAGATTATTTTGTTACCTAAGGTTATCGATGCAGAAAGGATACAACAGTATAGACCAATCTGCCTCCTTAATGTGAGTTTCAAAATATTTACCAAGATTGCAACGATCCGTTTGAATTCCGTGGCAGATCATGTGGTGAGACCTACTCAGACTGCGTTTATGCAGGGTAGGAACATCCTTGACGGGGTAGTTATACTGCATGAAACCGTTCATGAGATGCACACGAAAAAGTTGAACGGTGTGATCTTTAAGATCGACTTCGAAAAAGCTTATGATAAGGTTAACTGGGATTTTCTACAGCAAACCTTACGCATGAAAGGCTTTTCGGAGGAGTGGTGTGCCTGGATCCGTAATTTTGTTACTGGAGGTAGTGTGGCCATTAAAGTTAATAATGAAACTGGTCATTACTTTCAAACAAAAAAAGGTCTGAGGCAGGGGGACCCGCTTTCTCCAATACTATTTAACATAGTAGCGGATATGTTAGCGGTCATGATTGATAGGGCCAAACTGGACGGACAGATTGAGGGCGTCATTCCTCACTTGGTTGATGGCGGACTCTCTATTCTCCAGTATGCAGATGACACAATCTTGTTTATGGAACATGACCTTGAGAAAGCGATGAACATGAAGCTGATTTTAACAGCTTTTGAAAAACTTTCTGGTCTGAAGATTAATTTCCATAAGAGCGAGTTGTTCTGCTTCGGGGAGGCTCAGGATTATGCAACTCAATATGCGGACTTATTCGGATGTGCTCAAGGTTCGTTTCCTATTAGGTATCTTGGAATACCGGTACACTATAGGAGATTGACTAATGCCGAATGGAAGCATGTTGAGGAGCGTTTGCAAGCTCGCTTAACCAGTTGGAGAGGAAAACTATTATCCCTAGGTGGGAGATTAGTTCTTATCAATTCAGTCCTAACTAATTTGGTACTGTATATGATATCCTTTTTCAAGTTGCCAAAAGGGGTCCTTAAAAAGTTGGACTACTATCGTTCGCGATTCTTTTGGCAAGGTGATAGTGAGAAGAAGAAATATCGACTGGCGAGATGGGATGTTGTTTGCCGTCCTAAGGATCAAGGTGGACTTGGTATCCATGATCTACGGATTAAAAATACGGCTCTTCTAGGGAAATGGCTGTTCAAGCTTCTCTCGGAAGAAGGGGTATGGCAAACAATGTTAAAGCGCAAATACATCGGTATCAAAACTTTGTCACAGATGGTTTGGAAACCAGGTGACTCTCACTTTTGGGCTGGTCTCATGGCGGCGAAAACGTCTTTCTTCCGCTTTGGGAAATTTGATATCAAAGATGGATCACAGATCAGATTTTGGGAGGACATATGGTTAGGCCATACCTCTCTACGGGATCAGTATCCTGCTTTATACAACATTGTTCGTTACAAAGAGGCGACGCTAGCTTCGGTTATGCAATCATCGCCTCCGAATGTGACGTTCAGGCGAGATCTACTTGGTACCAGGTTGGCTACGTGGAACACCCTTTTGGGGCGTTTGGCCGCGATTAACCTAGAGCCTGGACCAGATGTATTTCGTTGGAGTCTAAATCAGAATGGTAAATTATCGGTAGATTCGATGTATAAAGCTTTGATCCAATCGAATTTGCCAGTTAATAGTCATAAAAAACTTTGGAAGATGAAAATGCCACTAAAAACTAAGATTTTCGCGTGGTATGCTCGTCGAGGAGTGATCCTAACCAAAGATAACCTTGTCAAGCGCAATTGGCATGGAAGTTCAAAGTGTGTTTTTTGTCTACATGATGAGACTATTAAACATCTTTTCTTCGATTGCAAGGTTGCACGATCTATTTGGTCAACCATCCAAGTTGCTTCGAATTTATATCCACCACGTTCCGTTGCAAACATATTTGGCAACTGGCTACATGGTATAGATGATAAATTTAGAACGATTATTCGGGTGGGAGCGATAGCCGTTTTGTGGTCGCTATGGCTGAGTAGAAATGACAAGGTTTTTAATGATAAAAATGTTTCCTTTATGCAGGTAATCTACCGGTGCACAGGTTTGCTCCGTTCGTGGTCCATATTACAACGCGTGGAGTATCGCGACCTTTTTATGGAGGTTTCTGCGCAACTGGAGATCACGGCGAGGGACATTTTTACACAACATGGGTGGCATAGAGATCTTCGGATTGGCGGCCCAACACCATAGATGATTGGCATGATCTTTTTGATTTGTAATCTGTCTATGTTTTTAGATCGTGGTTGGATGATGACTTATCGGCTGTGTGCATCTTGTTATGCAGAGGCCGGGTGTAATACTTTTTATAAGTAATATAAGCCCTTTATCAAAAAAAAAAAAAGATGAGTCTATTAGTTACCAGTTAGACATGTGAAGCAGCATGTGTAATGATATGTTCACAGTAGTTTTTTCTTCCATGTATCCGTCAATTTCAATGTCCTCTACTTCTTACCTATATGAAGCTTTTACACTTGCATATGACGAGAAGTTGTGTTGTCACTGACCATGGTGCTAGGAACCTCTATTTTGTGTACCCGGTACAACCTTCTTCAAAACACACACTTCAAAGAAGAGCAGGAAAAGTAAAAAGACAGTAATTCCAAACATGATATAAAGTGACAATAAACCGAACAAATGCTTAGTTCCCATTTGCGCACATTCATGCTCCGAACACCAAGATGTAGATCAAAATTTGGCATCTAATTAACATAATATGACCTAAACAATGATCTTATATCTGTACAATTAGAGCCTCAATCTCCAGGTCTTCTTAGTGGGTTCTCATGGTGCTTTGTTCTCTTGTTCCATTCCAACTTCTATGAATAGTAAAATACTCTATTGTTTTTCTCAAAAGAACTTGCTTGGCTTCCTACTAATGGTTATCACTTTTATATATCCACTTCATGGACCTCAGGATATAAACAACAGCACATCTGTGGTGTCTATAAATTAAAAACATGTTTGTTCTTCCCCAATATCTCACCTCATCGCACACTGGTTTAGTGAAATGTGCCAACTATCAACTTCCCTTAGAAAAACAACTAAGAATGGCTTAAGAGTAACATGCATAACAATAATGCACAGTGCCACCAATTTATATTGAAAGATTACTCTATATTCTAAGCACTATATTCACGCATACTTGGTGATATTATTTCTAACCAAGCAATTGTTCTTCAGGAGTAAACACAACATGCATGTCTAGGTCCAGAAAGTTCCTTTATTCGGTTAGGAAATGTAAGTAGTAGCTAGCACCTACTTGGTTCACAAAGTAGTAACAACCGAAGTAGTTCATATTCACTGACACTCTTCTAGCGTGAAGTACCTCGTGGTGAGCTCATGCTAATAGTTTTGAACAGAGCATATGATGTTTCTAACTTCTTATAATCACCATGAAACTTTGAACCTGAATTTTCTTGTTTTTCTCGGACAATGTATGGATGCCTGTGGACAATGACTTCTCAATAACCCGGGGAGGAAGAGGATGATGACGATGACGTGCCCCCAAACAAGTCCACTTCCTGACGCGTAGTACATCACAACATTAGGTTTATATATGACAAAGTTTTGACTAAATTTGGATATTTTATTGTCATATAGTTATAAACCAATAATGTGACCGAAAAATAAAGGAACAAGTTCAAAGATTACAAGAGATCATCCTGGTGCCTTTCGACATATAAGGCATTTTTTTGTCAACGTAGTTGTCTATTGACCTATGAAATATAAAACATTTTATGGATTGTCAACAAGTACCGGATATCACACACAACACAATTGTCTGCACTCACAATTTTTATGGCCAACATTTTGAGGGGCAGAATATTCATGTCTGGGTGAGGTTGGTACCAAAACAAAACGTAAGGCGATGTCTCACTGGATACCTAGACAAATTGAAGAAAATAAAGTTTACTCAAGATAAGCACGAATTTGTAAAAAAGTAAGGCGCGGGGAATCTAATGCATTTCAAAGTTTTGATTGTGTGTTTAAAAGTGAAAAATGGTGAGACGTAAGCATGCGAGGAAGGTGTCAAGTAGGTATGCGAAATATTTCGTCCACATGACGGCAAAAAGGAGCACAGTCGTGGCCAAGGACAACGCGTGTCGGTGGCCGGGACGATGGGGAAGACAAGAAATCGAAGAAAATTTTGACGGATTCTGAGAGGAATCTCACCATAATTTGGTGGGGTGCACAAGCTTGGTCACGGTGTTCGCGAGGGTTGTGCTGCGTGTTGCTGGGCTTCATGGGCAGAGTGAGGCGAAGGGAATCTTTTTGCTGAGATTTGAAAGTGGCTTCTTAAATTTTAGCATGAGGAGTTAAATTTGAGGCTTAACTGCTCCAATTTTGAAGAGTTAATCGTGTGAGGGATCGGTCAGGTAGGACTTCACTACTCAAAATTGAATCTTTTGAGGAGTTATGGGAGAGGCGTTTTGCCTCCCGAGCTCACATGCTCATGCTAACTAATAGTAAAACATTTCAAAAATCTGGAAAAGATATAGGACTATACAAGTTTTCAACACACGTTCAATGTTTCAGAATGAAATATTATTTTTTAATGCTTTGTGCGAAAAAGAAAAAATCGGTATTTAAAAAAAGTATTTTTAGATCTTATTTTCGCCACTGATTTTGTCTTTTTTACACAATGCACAAAACATATCATTTTATTCCGAAACTTTGCACGTGTTAGAAACTTGTATATGTTTGTATACAATTAATTTCATAAATACTAAAATTATTTTACAATATTATTTTTATACAGCAGAAGCAAGTGCGCTCGGGAGCCAATGTGAATTTCTGAGTTATATGTTTTTGAGGGTTCAGCTAGAGATGCCCCAAAACAGGGCGTTCCGGCACAAAACTATATTATGCTTTCCGATGCCTTTCTATGAAAGATGTGACACGGAGATATTTAGTCCATAAAGCCAGACCGCAGCATGTTGTTCGTACCACTCTAGGTTAACTTCACATCCACGAACAGAAAGATCCTCGTACTCGTAAACTTGTTCATTAGCGGGAGTTCATTGGCTTAAGCTGACAGTGACAGATAGTAGTAGTATACGCCGAGATCGGAGAAGCATATCACTACAGCAGAGCATCTTCCTACATACACAGGTGATGGTAGTATTATAGATGGAGCCGGTCGATCAGTCGGTTTGATTCATTCAGTTGGCATCAGAGCGCGTTTGCCTGCTACTTCGCGTCGGCTGCAGTAGCGTCGTTCTGTTGGCAGTGGACGTCGTCGTAGGGCCGGAAGCCGCGCGCGAGGGCGGCGCGCCAGGCCTTGTCGACGCCGGTGACCGCGTCGCCGCACTCGTGGCCGGCCCACTTCTCCAGCGCGTGCACGATCCCCGCCGCGCGCCACGCGCTCATCACCCTTCTCGGCAGCCAGTTCTGCAATCAAAATCACGCGTCAGTGTATGAACAATGGTGCGACTGGCATGCTGTGTACGATAGTTTTGGTTACCTCGCAGGCGTGGAGGTTCTCGTAGGAGTCCGGCACGACGAGCGCCGGCGTGTTGTGGTACACGCAGTCGCCGCGCGTGTTCATGGGAGGGAACTGGGAGTAGGGCACGAAGTGGACGCCCGGCTGCGCCCTCTCCTGCTCCTCCGCCGTCAGGCCGTCGCCGACGAGCCACACCTGCAAAACAACACATTTCAGACCCAAAACGACATGATCGAGTTGCTGCGTGCACGTCTAAAATGACAGCAAACAGCAACCGCCAACCATCAAGATTTGATGTCTGCATACCTTGCTGCTGTAGCTGCAGGACAGAGCCAACTGACTTCGCAACTCGGGGCTTATCTGCTGCTTCAGAGTCTCGTACAAATTCTTGTCTGCCACACGAACCTGTTAACCCAACCAAGATATGATTAAATCACTTAATCCTCATCCTCGAGGTCAACTAAAATGCGTCAACAGGTCTAACTGGGTTCTGTTTGTCGGTTGGTTCATCTTCTGAATAAGAGGCAACAGTGTAGTAATATACCTGGATATTTCGCTCACCCAGGGCCTGGGCGAGCACGGCCACGACCTTGCTGCTCTCCTTCCCGAGCAGGAGCACGTCCTTGGCGCCTTCAGGGATCATGTGCAGCACGGCGGCGACGGCCAGGCTGGTCCCGTCGACGATCTTGGTCTTCAGGCCGGGGTTCCTGATCACGTACAGCTCCCCGTTCCGGTTCATTTCGTACCCCTGCGTCCACGCACCAACGTCATGTCAGCAAGCAACTTGATCGATTAACATCACCTTAATTAATTCCAATCTTAGTGTAGTAGTACAACTACTCCTGATACTCCGGTATTGTTTCAATCCAACGAGCAGTAGTAGTACATGTTTGTCAGTATTTAGATGAAGATTTTTCATGTTTTTAACGGGTGTGCTCTTTAGTCTGAAGATTTATAAAAATCATCATGCATTCATTCCCTATACATTCATGGCTCTGCTGCCGTGCCGCAGCCCACACCTACTCTCTGCACCTCGCATTCAAGCCCGGCGGTAAATGCTACTGTCAGTGAAGTGTGTGAATGCAGTGGCGCATTGAAGGAGGTGTTGGATTTTGCTGCTTGCCTGATTCAGCAGGCCCAGCGAGAGGACTGTGGCGCCGCTCGCCTCCGCGTCAGCCACCGCCTTCTCGACCAGCCGGCTCACCGCGTACCCATCCTTCATCGACGTATACTGCATAAATAAATGCACACGCACATCAATGCCAAGAACACGCATTGATTAAAATTCTCAGAAGTCACATGCATGCAAGAATCCTTTCAGTCATGTCAATGGAAATATTATTTCTCAAAGACAAATCTATATCAAAACTTTTAAAAATGGAATTTCAAGCAAGAATCGGGAAAAATCAAGGAATGTTTGTTGGTTTGTTGCTGTTACCTGGGAGGTGTACCTCGGCACGACCCACGTCTCGACGTTGAGCTTGCCCATCCTGTTGGCCTCCGAGCGGAACGCCGTCCTCCCGAGCACGGACGCCAGCACGGCGAGCGGCCGCTCCACCGCCGCCGACGCCGCCGCCGCCAGCGCCGAGCTCCCGAACGGTGCGGAGGCGAGGGAGGCGAAGCCGAGGCGGAGGTGGAGGAGGGAGCCGGGGGCGGTGAGGTGCGTGAGGTGCACCACGTCGGGGGCCTCCTCCCTGGCCCCGTGGAGCGTGCGCTCGTACAGCTCCTCGCTCGACTTGTCCATCGTCCCGTACACGTAGTCGTAGAACGGCACGAACAGCGAGTAGTTCGTCCTGAACTGCGTGTGGTGCAGCGAGTGGAACCTGCACATCGATCACAAAGAATCCATCAACAAAATCATCTCATGGATCGAAACTACTCAAGATCATGCAAGCATGAGAATCTTGGATCGATCATGGGTACTGCATTCACTTACGATGGGGTGTACATGAGGAGCTTGAGAGGGGGGAAGAGGTCGAAGAGGGCCTTGGGGACGAGCTCGAAGTTGCAGTGCCCGAGGTAGTTCATGAAGTCGATGTAGACGAGGTAGCCGTTGGCGACAGCGACGGAGCCGGTGCCGGTGGCCATCATGGAGAGGAGCGGGATGGCGAAGAGGCCGAAGTAGACGGCCTCCTCGGCGAAGGGGTGGATCACGGAGGTGACGGGCTCGGTGACGATGGAGGCGTGGTGGTGGGAGTGGTACCGGGAGTAGAGGTAGTGGTGGTGCAGCGCGCGGTGGATCCAGTAGTAGAGGAACTCCACGGGGCCGAGGTGGAGGAGCGCCGTCAGGAGCAGGCCGCCGGAGTTCCACCACGGCAGGCCCTGCGTCATCGGCACCACGGAGTTGAACACGTAGTACAGCAGCGCCGTCAGGATGATCTGGTCGTCCCTGCATGCGCGCGCAAGAACCGTACACAAATCAGCCGTCGCCACGCATGCAGCATGCATGTGTAGAACTGTAGATTGATTGAAATGCCCCATGAAAGTAACATTCATCTGTTGTCATGGAGATTACCAGTTCCTCTCCCGGTCGACCTGCTCGAAGTCGAGGCTCTTGTTGACGATGCGGTGCTTGGAGCGGGCGGTCTGGTGGCGGGAGATGGAGATCCAGAGCTGGGTGTAGAGCAGCCGGAGGAGCACGGTGGGGAGCACGAAGAAGCTGAGCAGGTCGCCGTCCTCGCCTCGCAGCTTCGCCGCCGCGAAGCTGTAGGTGCTGTACGCCGCCCACGGAGCCACCAGCGCGTACTTCATTCACCCAAAACACAGAGTCGACCGATCATTACATACAAGTTCTTGCAGAGATGGACGATGAATGCATGTGCATGAAGCCATGAACAACATACCTTGTAGTTTCCGAGGTCGTGCCATGGCCACCGGGTGAGAGGGCCTGGCTTGGAGGCCATCTCGTTTTCACGGAGCTGGCTGTGAAAGATACTGAGCTTTGTGTGGCTAGCTAGGTGGCACTTGCAGGGTTTGCAACCGTGGTGGGAGGTGGCCATGGCAGAGGATTACCTGCTCGGATTTATAGCGCTCATGGAGGCGTGCAGGCAGGCCACAGCCCACAGCTTTTGGGTGGCCAGTGAGACGTAGCGGTGGATCCATGAGACACCGTCGAGCGAGCTCGCCAAGGACGGAGAGGCTTTTACGTCGTCCCCCTGACCCGTCATCACGGCGGCACATTTCTACTGCATTGCATCGCCGACCTCCATCAACTTGAGGGCAGTAACCACTCCTATGATGAGTACTAGTAAGCACAGCACGGCACTGCAGCTACAGTCTAGTACAGAGGTACTTTACTCCATAGTCGGAGTAGTACTAAAAATTTATTTATTTATACCGTGCTGCTCTGAGGGTGCAGTAGGACGGATTTGGAATAGCAGAAATCGCACTGATTGCGGAGATATGTGCCGTGGCTAACTGCTGTTCAATTGTTCTGCGTGACTGAGTCTTGAAAAAGAGTAGAGTTTGGGAAGTTACTTGTATACAACTTACAAGTACTCCCTTCCTTTCGGATTACTATGTATATTAATCTTTTGACTAGACATTTAGAAAGCTTAGTGCAGATGTGAAGGAGAATCGAGAGAATTGCGCAATGCATCTTATATTCATGTCTTGGGGGTGAAGCACAACAGAGAGGCGAACCGACCAAAACCCTAACCCTAGACCACAGTTACATGAGCGCATATACAGTGGTTAAGGATAGGAACAATAGGTTGGATAGTGATGAGATTGTGTTCGTTTTTGAGGATGAACTATGTTGATAGAATTACAGATGTGTAGAGTGTTGAAATATAAATATATAATGCCTAGCCATTTTACATTAGTTTGGACTTTTAGTTGAGTTGGCTAGCTTAATAATTCAATATGGTATCAAAGCAAAAGAGGTTTCAAGTTTAATACACTGCTCACATAGTATCGGAAAAAAAACTGCAGCCTACACTGAACTGATGCTAAGGAATGAAATAGCCTAGACGTGAGAGAGAGTGTTAAAATATAAATATATAAAGCCTAGCCCCCTTTTCATCAATTCGTAATTTTATTTCAGCCGGCTAGTGCATCAATTCAATATATAGAAAATGCCATATTGAGGATGAAGTGGATGTTTTTTTAAGACTATGAAAAGGTGGAAAGTGACTCCAAGGCTTTAGTTGAAAGAGAAATGAGGGAGACGGCAAAATAGCTCGGAATGATGAAACTTTCAGGAAGAGACTAAGGCCATCCGTAATGGTGGTATCTTAGCGCGGTATCCTAAATATTTTGCTTATGTGGCACCGTATTAATGAATAAAGAGATTGAGGTTGTATCTTATATAAGATACAACTCTTGCATGGTATCATAGGTAAAAAAAAGTTGCTAGCCCAATCACATGCAAGTATAAGGCTAAAATCATTAAATATAAGTACACTTAGATACAACCCTTAAGATACAATGCATTAGGGAGGTTGTCTCTTATAATTCATCACTTCCTAGGATATCGCGCTAAGATACAATGCATTACGGAAGGCCTAATAGAAAGTATAATAAGGTCTAGTCAGTAGGCTGTAAGGGTTAAAATAATATATTTGTGCTTACATGGAGGAGAGAGAATGGAATCGGGCTCTTATGCAAGAGCTAGCTGCAGCACGTGCTCCTAGGCGTATTGTGAGAGTGTAAAATGGGTCATGCATTGATAAAGTAGTATATGCATATAGCCAACTATTATATGTGCTATCTATAAGCTGACTATAATTAACGTGGCAATGACATATAGGCAGCAGCCGGCTCTATTATTAACCTTGCTCTAAAGGTACCATGGAGACGGAATTGTGATGGACAAGTCTAAAGACTTGGCAAGCAAGTGTAATGATTGCACTTGACCCCTTCGTGTGAATGGTCTTGGTTTTTTTTTCGAAAAGGGGTATACCCCGGTCTCTGCATCGAGTGATGCACACAGCCTTTTATTGCCTTATTGCAGTGTAGACTCTAGACTCTATACTCCTATGTTCTCTTTGTAACTTGTATCTATAAGCTCGTTTGTTCTGGAAAAATGCATATCTGAATATCCATGTTCTATATGCGCGCAGAATGTTTCGCCGAAAAACGTACATATCTATGTTTTATATGGGCGCAGAATGTTTCGCTGAAAAACGATAATTTTTTTTGGTTTGTGTAAAGATGACAAAAGAATGTCTTGTGACAATTTTTTTCGGTACCGAATTTGCTTTTTTGCGGAGGCAAAATAAAAAGTCATTTTTTTACAAAATTCTGTGCCGCGTGAATATTTCGGAGAGTTGTACACATAGATTTTTATTTCGGATTTTTACACCATTTAAATCACGTTTAAAATATATTAAAAAAAGCAGGGTAGATGCCCTCAGATCGTCCGCTACCCTCCGTTCGTTCTCTGCTACAAAACTACATTAGCAGACGGTGGAAAGTAATGTACTCCCTCCGGTACGGTTTGAAAGGCACGTATGATAATTCTCTAGGATCTAGGTGATATTTCATTGACTCTCCATCTCGTAATCAACTATCTCCATTCTTTTTGATTGGTTCAAAAACAACATTTAATACTAATACGCCTAAAATGTGAGAAGGAGTTTTGAAATTGCATGATTTTTAAAGTGCGCCTAGCAAACTGTACCGGAGGGAGTACAAAACACGACGACAACTGTACGTATAATCATGCATGCGCGTGCGGTCAGGTTGATGATACGTGCACGTATCAATTGAAAGTCGTGACACTTGTACGTATTCATGAGCCATGCATGCATGTATGCAGCAAAAGCATGGATCGGACACACGTATTTCCCTTGGAGAAAATAGAGTGCGGATGGTACTCCCTTCGTTTCACAATATAAACTTTTTTAACAAGCTAGTTTAGGTTGTTAAAAAGGTTTATATTATGAAACAGTAGCTAGCTAGTACCACTCTTCAACGGTAAACCAACCGTAAGTCGTATGTTCTCACCCTTATAGTACTGGCTAATAAGCTGCTATTGCTATGGGGTGACAGTGGTTGGACGCGTACGTGAATTTATAGCATGAGCCCGGCCTTTTCATTGTTCGAACGTGCATGTGATGTACCGCTAGCTAGGGCAGGTCGTTGGACGTATGAATACATAGCATTGCTTCCTTGGTCTGCGAAAGGAGAATTGGGCACCCCTTCCTCTGTTGTTTGCGATCGAGTCCCAAATTTGCCTCACGAGTTTGCACAAATCCGTCCGGTAATAGTTCCACCGACTCCGTGCATGCATGCATGCTGGCTCTGACGCCGACAACGGAGGAGTATTCCTACTTCAGAAGCGGTCACAAAACACAACTTTGATTCAGCTAGTGTCATCTATCAGAATGGATATGTTCAGCAAAGATGTATACATGCATGAATTTAAGGGCAACTTTAACGCGAAAATTCATTTGGTCTGGTTTGATCCTTGGGTAGAAAAACATGGCTCAACGCGCCGATGTAAACGGATCGATGTTCGTTTTATCGTCCGCGACGAGTCAAATCCGGCCAAAATTTGAGCCGGGTTTGCGTCGGCACGGACGCGTGTGGACCCCGCGCGGAGTACTCCACAACTGACCCCTAGCCCGCCCACAAGTGACACTCTTTCTCTTCCCTATCGGTAGTCCATCTCGCCTGTCCCCCACCTCGTCCATCCATCGTCGCCGCCACCTCCCGCCGCCACACTCCCCGCCGGCACCTCCCGCCATAAACGTCACCGTCGCCGGTAAACCACCACTACCAGGACGGACTTGGACGGCCGGAGGAGACCGTCTCCACCACTAGGACCTAAGTCGCCCACAAGGTGTTCGGCCGTTTGCCCAAGGTACGAATCACCTCCAATGGATAGCACGGACGAATATTTCCACAACAATATGTTGTGTCATCGTCCTCCTCGTACTCATCCGATGATGAGGCCGACATTTAAGCCGCAACACTTCTCGTCAATGACCATCTTGCAAGGCAAGAACCAATGTTCAGGGGCTTGGTACCCGGCCGGGCACCGTCGTTGGATCGTAACAGAGAAGGGGGCCATGTCCAACTATTCAAAGATTACTTCGATCGCATAAATCCAACATATCCGCCCAAAATTTTCCGTCGCCGGCTCCGTATGGCGAGACATGTGTTCGACCACATTCGGATCAAAATGATGACCCATGATGGTTATTTCAAATGTAAGCGGGACGCTCTTGGTAAGCTTGGATTCTCCTGTTATAAAAAAAATCACCGCCGCTATTCGGATGCTTGCATATGGAGTTGCCGGCGATCTTGTCGACGAGTACATGCGCATGGGTGAGTCGACATGTCTAGAGGTCATGTACAAGTTTTGCAAAGCCCTGATTGCGGTGTTTGGCCGGGAGTACCTGAGAGAGGCAAATGTTGAATATACTGCCCGGATTTTGGCGATCTACGAAGGAAGAGGGTTTTTCGGTATGCTCGGCAGCATAGATTGCATGCATTGGGAGTGGAAGAACGGTCCATTTGCTTGGCAGGGACAATATAAGGGATATGTTGCCAAATGCACGGTCGTACGAGAAGTTGTGGCTACACACAATCTTTGGATTTGACACTCCTTCTTCGGCACGGCCGAGTCTCACAATGACATCAATGTGCTTCAGCGCTCTCCGGTGTTCTCTAGGTTTTTCAAAGGAAATGCTCTAGAGGTGAGCTATGAGATCAATGGCCATACATACACGAAGGGATACTATCTAGCGGATGGTATCTATCTGGAGTGGTCTACTTTTGTAAAGATAATCTCCAATCCTTCTGATGACAATGTCATTCCAAACAAGAAGAACATGGAGACTCGATTTGCAAAGGAACAAGAGGGTTGTATAAAGGATCTGGAGCGTGCTTTTTGGTGTGCCCCAATCATGGTGGGCTATTGTTCGGCACCTTGCTAAAACATGGAGCGTCGACACTATGTGGGAGGTGATGAGTCGTAGTGTGATCATGCACAACATGATCGTGTAGGACGAGCCTGATGATAGCATATATGTTAAAGATTGACAGTTTGGCGCGGAGACGGTTGTGCCACAGTTTGGATCGAGAAAATTTGCACATTGGATCGAGTTTCATCGAGAGATGCGTGATAAGACAGCTCACGAACAACTTCAAACCGATTTAGTTCACCATATATGGTCTTATTTTGAGAACTAAGAGTCTTAGTTGCTACATTCTTGATCAATTTTGTTGTACTAAATTGTTTGGTTTATTCAACTTGGTTGTAAAACTATTTAAGCAATAATTTATTCGATTTGATGGTAAAACTAGGATATTTATTCAATTCCGAATAAATCAATTGTCTAAAACAAAGACAGAGACGGATCAAATGGATCGGCCTGTTAGGTGTAGTGGTCAAAAAAGATCGGACGGGAACAGACCATTGTCCGTTTATCAATCCAAACGGATAAAAACGGACAAAAAAACGTATTCGTTTGAATCGACACGATAGAGTTGCGACACACACAGCCACCATGCATGAAATCCAGGTCAAAAGTGAACGTATTTACAGCCGGATCACATGCCTGCTGCCTGCCTGCCACCTTTTGTATGTACACCCGATCGGATCGATTAACCGTGACCGTCTTCTATCTTCCAGCGACCGAGTACGTGCACGCGTACTGCTTAACACCACAGGTCAGTTGGTTGGTTGGTTGGCGCATCCATGGTGGTTGGGAACTTGGACACGCCCATAGGACACGCCCATAGGATTTTGCTGGGCTGGCGTCTTGAATTTGCAGTGGAAGAACGGATCAGCCGGCCTGATGCATGTGCGGTTGGTTGCTGACCGTTTACTTCGTCCAGCACGTAGTAACTGGATGAACTAGCTAGCTAGCTAGCCAAGATCCAGGACCATGCATGCACGATCACTACGGGAAAGCCACGATACACCGACGGCCGGAAGCCGTCGGCGTAAGACCAGAAACCGTCGGCGTATCGGTACGCCGACGGCCGCCGTCGGCGTATGGCCGTCGGCGTACGATACAAGCCGTCGGCGTATAATAGGTGGGACTCACAAGACGCCGTCCGTCTCCGTTTCCGTCAACATGTCATACGCCGACGGCAATGCCGTCGGCGTACTTGTCGACGTGGCTTGCTCATGTGCGTCCGGCAGGCACACTACGCCGACAGCGTTTGCCGTCGGCGTATAAGCCAGCTCCTGACAGCCTGGCCCCACCCCTGCGCGTCTGGTAGGTTCCTACGCCGACGGCAATGCCGTCGGCGTATGTGTCACCATAAGGTGACGTGGCCGTTTCCTGTGTGTCTGGCAGGCATCCTACGCCGACGGCATTGCCGTCGGCGTATGGGTGACCATACTGCAGGTTTTTTTTGGATGCTGGTTTACAGCACATTTTAAATACAAATAAAATTGCATAAATACAAAACATCACAGAACTCACATAATATCATACATATATATACCATACCATCATAGAAACTTCAAATGACAAATATAAACCAAAATTACACTCATACAAAGTCGAAATGGCACAAACATAGTTCAAACTCATCCAAACACACCCGGAGAGCCCGAGGTACCCATCTCCGACCGCGTGAGAGCCCGATGACTCTTTGCCGCTGCTCATCTTGCTCAATCACCTGCATTGAGAAAGGGTAAACAATTAATAAGCATGATAAAAAATATAATAAAATGTAGAAAGGGCAATTAATAAGCATAATAAGCATGTACAAGGGCAATTAATAAGCATGTTGAAAAATAAATATTAAGCATAATAAAGACATAATAAAATATAGAAGACATAATAAAAGACATAATAAAGACATAAAAGACCCTCACCATCACTCTCATAGTTATGTCTTGGGTTCTCATCATCACTATCAACATCACTATCACGTGTATAAATTGGAACCTCATCGCACGGTGGAGGCTCATCATCGTCATCACGATCAAACTTGTTGAGAACATCTATGTCCTTTACATCTACCACTAAGTCACCACCTATCTGTGCATTGTCCTCGCGGTCCTCAAGACCTTGTATACCAAACTCCCCAAAGGTTTGTTTCTTTTGATAGAAAATCCCCTCGTATGTTTTAGGGTCAATGTTGTTGTAATCGTCTTCGGAGGGCATGGGTAGCTTACCATGTGGCGATACATGGAACACGACTTCCCACCCAATGAGTCCCTCTTTCTTGCATGGGTAGGGCAAATAATAAACTTGCCTCGCTTGGTGAGCCACAACAAAGACATCGGAACCCTCGTAGGTGGTTGAAGGCTTAACTTCAACTAACCCAATGGAAGGGGTACTTCTATGTCCATTAACATGGTCGAACCAGTGGCATTTGAACACAACAAGTTTGAGTTCTATGTTCGTGTTATTGAACGTCAGCTCGTATACGTTCTGTAACTTTCCGTAGTAATCAAATTCACCGGCTCCTTTGGTGAAGACCCCGGTATTTATAGTCTTTGCATTTGGCCGACTGTTCTGGTGAAACTCTGTATGGAAGCGGTACCCATTCACATCATACTTCTCATACATCTCGACTCTACGGTTACAACCTTGGGAGACACATCTCAACTCATCCGACATCACAATGTTGGGATCAGCTCCCTACAAGTACAAATTGTTTGTGCATTAGTAGGAGGTACAAGACACGGATTGCAAGGTAGAAGGGACAGGTTAGAAATTACCTTTTCCCTGAACCAAGCCGTGAATTTTTTCTTTCCGGGGGCACCCTCTTTCAAAAGAGTGTCCAGCTCGGCTTCATCGGGTCCCTCTGATGCTCCCGACCACATTTCATCCGTGAATTGGCTAAAAGGAGAAAATACGTATGAGACCAAAACCGAGTTAGTAATTGCAAACTAATTTGTTCACCATTTTACCTAAGGAAACTACCGTCTTCCTCCTCCCCGTCGCGGACCACTTCATTCATGTTCATAAGCACATAGAGCATTATGCACTCCAGCTCTTCATTGCTCAAGGTATACCTTTTTGCGCCACCGGCCTTGCCACCGGGAAACTGGAAGAGGGCAAGCTTGGGGTCTAGCTTGGGCTCGTCGATGTTGTACCGAGAGGCCTGGTTATGCATTGTGGGAACATCATCGGGATAGTACGTTAGCCTGGCATCTGTCATCTCCTGGAGGATAGTTGCCTCAGCTATGCATGCTTCAATCTTATTTTTGTTTCCACATTTGGTTCGAATATACTTGAACTCTCTCTCAATACAAAACTGCCAACGAAACTGCACCGGTCCACCCATGAGTGCCTCGTTCGCTAGATGCACAACAAGATGTGCCATCGGAGTAAAGAAGCCTGGCGGAAATATCATCTCTAAGTTACATAGCAACTCCGGCACAAGGTCATGCAGCTTCTGAATAATCAGTGGACATATCTGCGTAGCACAGAGCGTGCGGAAGAAATGGCTCAACTCCGCGAGCACTCGCCAGATACGGTCGGGGAGATACCCTCGAACCATCACCGGTAGCAGCCGCTCAATCCATATATGATAGTCGTGACTCTTGAGCCCGGTGACTTTCCCCGTTTTTATATTGACTCCCTTACTTATATTTGAACAATAGCCATCCGGGAACATCACGACGAATTTGAGCCAAGAGAATGCCTCAGACTTTTGCATACTATTAAGACAGAAGTCGGCATGCGGCTTGAACCAGTTCTTTCGACGGCCTTCAGGTGGCTTCATGTGTAAACTCTTCCTATCACATATCTTCTTGATATCGACTCTAGCCTTAACATTATCCTTCGACTTCTCCGGAATGTTCAGGATTGTGTGAAAGAGGGACTCTGCGACATTCTTTTCGGTGTGCATCACATCGATGCTATGGGGAAGTTCGAGGTCCTTGTAATATTCGAGCTGCGTCAAGCCTGCCACGTGAGTCCAGTTGTGCGTCTCACCATATCCCACATACCGTGGGCCTTTTCCCTTAGCAGGCACGAGAGCACGTAGCTCGGCATCAACAGCTGCACCATCAAAAGTTGGTATATCTTTTACTTCATGCTCAACTCTACCCTTCTTGAAGTTCCTTTTGTCTTCTCTATACCGATGCCCTCTTTTGAGGAACTGTCTATGTTTGTCAAACGCGGAAAACTTCATACCCGCGCTTAGCCAAATGAACTCAACTCGGTTCCTGCACACTGGGCATGGCCACTTACCAGCTGTACACCATCCGCAGAATAGGGCATACCCGGGCATGTCGTGCATGGAATTGTGGAACCAAACCTTCATCAAGAAGTTGGTCTTCGATGCACGATCATATGTCAACGTCCCGTGGTGCCAAGAGTGGTTCAGATCATCCACAATCGGTTGCATGTACACACTTAAATTCTTCCCCGGGTATTCAGGACCTGGAATGATCAGCGACAGGAATATGGTCTTCCTTTGCATTAGGGCTCCGGGAGGGAGATTGAGCGGAATAACAAACACAGGCCAGCAGCTGTACGAGGCAGTCGACATACCATATGGATTGAATCCATCGATGGCTATCGCGATTCTGACGTTTCGAGCCTCTGCAGCCTTATCGGGGTGCTTCATATCAAAGTTAGTCCATGCCGTACCATCAGATGGATGTCCCATCTTTACCCGTCCGTGCTCATCCTTGTACCTCTTCCCCGTCTTGTGCCACTGCATCTGTGTAGCGGTCTCTTTGTTCATGTAAAGCCGCTTGATTCTGTCTATGAATGGGAGGTAACGAAGAATCTTAATGGCGACTTTTGTCTGCATTACCTGACCATCGGCTCCGTTTACCTCATGATACCTAGAGGCCCCACACAGGCTACAGTACTTGTCCTCCGCAAACTGTTTCCAAAACAAAAGGCATCCTTTTGGACAACAATCTATCTTTTCATAATCCATGCTGAGATCTCGCAGGATTTTCTTCATTTCGTACATGTTTTTAGGAAGACAATGCCCATCGGGCAACATGTTACCAAATGTTTCCAGATGCCCTTCAAAGCATGAACGGGTGTTGCCGTGCTCGAGCTTTCTGGCTAGTGCTTGCGAGATGGCATCGAGCTGAGAAATTTTTGCACCCTCGTACAGAGGCCTCTGAGCCGAAGCCATCATATCAATGAAGGCCTTCGCGGTTGGCTCCGGGTCCTCTGGTTCGCGAGGCTCCTCCTGTTCTGGCGGTTTCTCCTGTGAGGGTGGCGAATCTGGCACGTCACCATCATGGAGATCTTCTAGCCAGTTTCTAATCCCATCATCTTCATTGCCATTGATCCGCTGCCGCATCACCCTACCATTCTCACGTTCGTACTCATCAAAGTCGACTGTCGTGACGAAGTTCGGCATATACCCATACGACCATAGGTGTTTAGTCATCTCATCCTTTCCCTGATGTTTACGCAACTTGCAACGAGCGCAAGGGCAGTTTGGACGAATGCCTGACTTTGAACCACGCGCTAACTCCTTCACTAACAAATTGGTCTTCCCTAGCCACTCGTCTGTTCTGTCAAGCGCACTAGTTCGGCCACTGTACATCCACCCATTATCAGTCATCCTCTGCTTTACTATGAGCCAAACCTCTGCTTTATTATGAGCCAAATAATAATAACATGAAATTAAATGCATGCAATGTCACCGTAAATTTATTCAATGTCACCAATTTATTACGGCCAAATTTTATCTTTTAGAACATGCGAAGGTTCACCTAAGCTTCTAATAGGAAGGCCTATCCCACCCGAGTATGTGTAGATCGAGTCGTGTTCCATGTTCTACCCCGACCCGAGACGGAATTTCGGCAGCACCTCCCCGCTGTTCTTCAGAATACACGTCTCGAGCTTGTCAAGCCGAGAGGGTGTGCATCCGAAGAACAACGGGGAGGTGATGCCGAAATCCGTCTCAGGAAGGGGTAGAACACGGAACACGACTCGATCTACACATACTCGGGTGTCCAAAACGTGGACAATCCGGAAGAGGTACGGTTATAAATATGCAAAGATGGACAATCATGCATATTTATAAATTTGTATCTCTTCCGGATGGGATCTGACTCGGGTTACGCGACTGACTTGGTGATCTAGACAAAAATAAACCTATGCAACAAGAGGGGCGAAAGATTTATACCCTCGATGTGTGATCGGTGGCCGGAGAAGGTCGAGGACGTGCTCCGAAAGCGGGGCGACGAAACAGGGGCACCGAGGCGGTCCCTCCTCAGCTGGAGAAGAAGCCCCGCAACGACACGCGGGACCGACGGTGCAGGCTGGCGGGAAGCTACGTTGTCTGAAAACGCACAAACAATAAACATTAGCACACTATATATGGAAGAACCCACATATAAAATATTTTGCATTTAAATTTGCCAGGCACCCCACCGACACCCCCTTATCCTCACCGATGCCGCCACACTCACCTCACCGGCGGCCACTCACCTCTCCGATGCCGCCACACTCACCTCACCGACGGGAAGTTCCACCACCGCCGCCACACTCACCTCACCACCGCCCTCGCCACACTCACCTCACCACCGTCGCCACACTCACCTCACCGACGGCGTACCTATGCTAACTAAATTTGCTAACTAAATTTGCTACTTAATTTGCTAACTAAATTTGCTACTTAATTTGCTACTTAATTTGATACTTCCTAATAACACAAATATTGTATAAAATGAAAAAAAAAAAGAAAAATGCATACCTCGTCCGTGGAGGTGCAGGAGAGGGAGGGACGGCGAGCAGGGGAGGGAGCGGCGGCCGAAGACCAGGGGCGCGAGCAGCGGCGGCCGGAGAGCAGGGGAGGGAGGGGCGGCCATGGAGGGAGGGGAGAGGGGAGGGCGGTCCGGGATGAGGTAGGGAAGGAGGGGCAGTCGGGGAGGGAGGTAGGGAGGAAGGGGCGGACGGGGAGGGAGGGGAGAGGGAGGGGCGGCGGCGCGGGGAGGGGAGAGGGAGGGGCGGGCCGGGGAGGAGCGGCGGCGCGGGGAGGGGAGAGAGAGGGGCGGCCGGGGAGGAGCGCGGCGCGGGAAGGAGCTAGCTGCAGCGGCGCGAAGGGAGGAGCGACGGCGCGGCCGGAGGGAGGAGCGATGGCGGCGGCCGGAGGGAGGAGCGACGGCGGCGGCGCGGGGAGGAGCTAGGAGCGACGGCGCGGGGAGTTATTTCGATTTTGGTCGGATGCGCATCTCCCGACCAGGTGAACCCTCATTAATTAGGGTTGCACGATACGCCGACGGCAATGCCGTCGGCCTAACCTCTTTTTTTTTTGAAACCTATACGCCGACGGTATTGCCGTCGGCGTATATATATATTTTGTACTTTCTATTTTTTCAAAAAATGTTAATCATAATTTTAGTTGTACTACAAAACTATACTATTAACTATTCCAAAACCAACAAAAAATATTCTAAAAAATTGGTCGGGTTCCGACGCTCCGGAGCCCCTCTCCGGCGAAACCCTAGATCCGGTGAAGAAAACCATAGCTTTTCCATCTACAACCCAAAACACACTTGTACACATGTGATATGGCACCCCCTAGCTTTTGGTGGGGTTCCGACGCTCCGGAGCCCCTCTCCGGTGAAACCCTAGACCCGCTGGAGAAAACCCTAGCTTTTCCGTCTACGGCCGGTATGGGCGTCGAAAGTGGGTAGCTAAGTGGATATTTTTACTTGGTTGGGTTAGGTTAGTCACTAGGTACAATGAAAACACACATATAGCCCAACTCTTGCAACTCTTGAGAAAACCCTAGCTTTTCCTAGTTTATCTAATTCATTCTTCTCTTGACTTGAGTTGTGGCAAGTGTCTTCATTTATCCGAAGTTATCTAGCACGCAGTGATCGGCTCTCGAGTACAAGTACATCACAAAGCTCAGTCATGAACAAGTATGGTTCGGGGTTCGGTGCAATTGGGAACGTTATTTTATGTTGTTTCCTCGTTTCAGCTTCTTCCTTTTCACGGCGCTTCTGTTCTTCTAGTGTTTCTTTTTTCTTGCCTTTTATCTTCACATGGTGGGACATGTGAACACATAAGGAACCCAATTTGGGCACATGTCATCACATGATCCCATCGGTTCCATCCGGAATGGGAGTTTCCACCTGGAGGAGCTGAACTCTTGCAACTCCAGAGAAAACCCTAGCTTTTCCTAGTTTATCTGATTCATTCTCTTGACTTGAGTTGTGGCAAGTGTCTTCATTCCATCATCTTCTTTTCTCACATCTCTTCTGTTCTCTCAGTGCCTCTTCTGGTTATACGACATCGATCGCACCTGATTGGACAAAGAAGCATAAGAAAGTAGCTGAAGAGCATAATCGCACCGAAACTGGGAACGTTATTTTATTTTGTTTCCTCGTCTCAGCTTCTTCCTTTTCACGACGCTTCTGTTCTTCTAGTGTTTCTTTTTTCTTGCCTTTTATGTTCACATGGTGGGACATGTGAACACATAAGGAACCCAATTTGGGCACATGTCATCACATGATCCCATCGGTTCCATCCGGAATGGGAGTTTCCACCTGGAGGAGCTGAACTCTTGCAACTCCAGAGAAAACCCTAGCTTTTCCTAGTTTATCTGATTCATTCTCTTGACTTGAGTTGTGGCAAGTGTCTTCATTCCATCATCTTCTTTTCTCACATCTCTTCTGTTCTCTCAGTGCCTCTTCTGGTTATACGATGTCGATCGCACCTGATTGGACAAAGAAAGTAGCTGAAGAGCATAATCACACAAATATGGAATCGTTATTTTATGTTTGGTCTCTCCGGGATTGTTTGTTTGGTCTCTCCGGTTCTCTTTGCAGCCCATCCATCAGAAAAGGCAAGTGCTGGGAATGATTCTGATAGCTGAATGTTGTGTGTGTGTGCCCACCTATATTTTCTTCATATGTTGTTCCTCTTTCTCGAGATCGAACCGTTCAAACGCTAAGTTCATGCGGGTTCCGGAAGAATCAAACCGTTATTTTATGCGGGTGGGATACAGAAATAGTGACGGAAATTATAGACCCAATTAATACATAAATTACAGACCCAATTTATACATAAATATTATATACAGAAATAAATGAAGGTAAATAAAGAAATAAGTAAAACTAAAAAAAATACATATACGCCGACGGTTATGCCGTCGGCGTCTATGTTACAAATACGCCGACGGCATAACCGTCGGCGTAGCTCCACAGGGAAGACGGCCGTTTCTTAACCGTTTGGGCGGCCGTTAGTGGGGACTCTTTCGCCGACGGTGTAATTGACGCCGACGGCCGCCGTCGGCGTATGTAAGTCTACGCCGACGGGGTTTATTACGCCGACGGACCGTCCGTCGGCTTTCTCGGCTTCCATTATACGCCAACGGCCCCGACATTTGGCCGTCGGCGTATAAAAAGGCCGTCGGCGTGTTGACATTTTCCCGTAGTGGATGCATCCATGCATCTTCTTCGATCCCGGCCGGCCGGCCCCGTTTGAGCTAGCTAGCTACATATGGTTAGTTCCAACGGTCCATTGCACGTAGCCGTCGATCGTACCAGTGCTGCCGAATGCTGCTGGCTAGCTTTTGGGGATATAAATTTGCAGTCGTAACTCGTACTCCTCCGTTACTTGATACAAGATGTTTTAGCTTTTCTCACCTCTCTATATTCGTATGCATCTAGACGATTTTTAGTATGTAGAGATACTCATTTTACTTCGTATGTAGCTCATAGTGAAATAGGCAAAACATTTTATATTAATGAATGGAGGGAGTAATTATTAAACGACCACGAGTCATCGGTATCCAGGACTGGATACCTTTGGAGAGGGGCGTTTTGGCTCCCGAGCTCACCTGCTCCTGATCAAACAAAAAATTCGGAAAAAATAGTAAAACATTTCAAAAAATTCTGAATTTTTTTGGTGATGAACATATACATGTTTTCTACATACGTGCCAAATTTCGTGATGAAATGACATTTCTGCTGCTCTGTGCAAAAAAGACAAATCGAGTGACCAAAATGAGATTTAAAAAATATGTTTTCAGAGCAGTGATTTTGTCTTTTTTTCATAGAGTAGAAGACATGTCATTTCATCACAAAATTTTACAAGTATGTAGAAAACATATATATGTTCATCACCAAAAAAATTCAGATTTTTTTGAAATGTTTTACTATTCTTTCCGATTTTTTAATTTCATCAGGAGCATATGAGCTCGGGTTCCAAAGTGAATTTCTGATACCTTTGTTCCATTCCTGACCCGCAGAAGAGAATCGATCAATTGAACCTGGAGGAAGAATGAGTAGAAGCTAAATCTGTTCCGAGCTATTGCATGGGCGCTTCTGCCCTCACCCCGGAAGGAAGAATGTACTGTAGACAACAGTAATGTTTTTTTTTCACATGCGTCCATACATATTCTCCGGCGAGTGGCTTGCGAAGTTGCGATGCACAACGTTTTGCTGTAGCGCATGGTTGTTGGTCGATCTGGTCAACGGGATTTCCTGTCCGGGTCGATGGTTCTTGTCGATCGTAGTCAATATGTCCGGACAAAATTAAGTTCAGCAGCAAGAGATTTCGGGTCCCATCCATTGCCTTCTTTGATTGGGTATGTTTTTTTTTTTTTTTGGGCCGGTCGAGGTGGACGCGCATCACATGGGTATATACATGCATACGTACGACAAATTTTTTTTGACTGATAAAGTTCCCTTTGCGGTATTTTTTTACTAAACTTGCGGAGTACTACATCTATTTCGAAGGGATATTTTACGGTACATAATGGGTTGCAGGAACTGAAAGTTAACTCTGTGTTCAAGGCAGACGCATGAGCTTCAATGATGATGGTTCGCATCAAGCTGCCGCATCAACTGCCGAAGGGCGCATCACACATCCAGATCTCAACAGAAATTAAAACGACCTTTAATGGTGGAGGGCATGAAGAACAATGCGACGCATCAGTTCATCGCTATCAATTAGGAAAATTAAGCTCGCTGCGACACACCTGAGGCCCGAATCGGAGATGGATGGTTCGCACCTGTGTGATTTGGATCGGAGCGACGCACCGGGCTGGACGCCCGGCCAGTTCGCATCCGATTGACTTCGATCCGGTCGCGTTATGTCGCCCCTCCGCTCGCCTCCTCCTCGCCGTCTGCTCGCCTCTCCTCGCAGCTCGTGGCTGCGTTGACCAGCGCGCAAGCGGTGCGCCAAGCAGTCAAGTTGCTGGGCTTTGCCCGTATTGGGCCCAAATGCACCAGAAAACGCGAAATTGATGGCCAGAGAAGCGTCTCTCAGGGACATCCGGCCCAGGAGCAGCCCACGCGGGAGAGGACGAGCATCCGACGGTCAAAAGGTTCAGAAGGAGGATCGGACGGTGACAAAGGGGTGACGAGGGCAGAGTACGTTTTTTTTTTGAGAAGTGAGGGCAGAGTACGTGAGAGGCTTCGTAGGTGTTGCGGTTGTAATGTCCCTAATTTTAGTATGTACTCCCTCCGTTTCATATTACTTGACTCCTAAATGGATGCCCCTAGATTCATTTTGTGTCTAGATATATCTATTTGGAAGTTAAGTAATATGAAACGGAGGGAGTAGTATATATATAGCAACCGGTTAAAATTCACGGCCAACTCAGGTGCCACTGCACAGCCGCTTGCACTCTCCTGCCTAACAGCCGACTCCTGTTGCACCGCCGCACGTCCTCGCCTCATATTGCGCCGCCACCATCAAGACCCCAGGAAGCTTAGGCCGCCGGCCAGCGTTAGAGGCCGGCATCAGCAGCCACTTTCGTGCGCCACGCTCCCACCCAATCTCAATATCTCATCATGTCGTATCATCATAATATCTGATTTAGTTATTCAGACTACAGACGGAATTGTCGAGGGAAAAACGGAAATTGTCTTCTGCTCCCGAGCACCAGCTCCTGCCACATAAAAAAAATCGAAAATCATATTTATGAGTTTCAAAAAATTCTGAAAACAAATACGGATGTAGCCAATGAAATATCCCACGAACGTGTAAATTTTTAATTTGAGATACCTTATATTTTGGGCTACACAAAAATAACAAATCCGATATGATTTAGAGATTTGAAAATATGCATACTTAGATCCACACTTTTGTGGTTTTTGCGTAGCTCAAAATACAACGTATTTGAAGTTGATATCTTACACGTTCATGGGATATATCATTGACTCGCTCTACATTTATTTTCAGAATTTTTAGAAACTTATAAATATGATTTTCGAATTTTTTATATAGGAGGGAGCACCGGAGCACGGGAGTAAAAAATCTTCACTCGAAACAGGGAAAAATTGCTACAATCAGTACACCGATACTTAATATCACTACAAAAAAACTTAGATTTAGTAACCAATGGCGTATGTCCACTGGGTGTATGTTTAGCGGATCTCACAAAGCACACATGTTACGATGATGCTGCAGTTCTGAGCCAGCTTCAACATCAGTCAATGCTACAACCAGAAGCATGTTTTCTTAATGTTCACCAGCAGCATGTTAAGACCGTAACCTGGCTCATCTCTGTTTTAAGAGAACACACACCTCTGAAAAACTACATCATCAATACCTATCTGAAGAACTACAGCACGCGGTCAAAATTCATAATACAGAAATCCTCAAAAAATTGCAGCACATATTTCTGAAGAACACACACTCGGATCTAGCGGACGGGGCGGCTCCTGCAGCTTGCATATGGGCGATGGCCAGCGTGGAGGATAGCTAGGGCGAGTGGAGAGCCGCTGCAAAAATTCAGTCGAGACGAGATGAAGACGGGTCTCTGCCTCTCTGGGGTAGATGATTCTTGGCGCCGAAGATGAGAGAGATGGGCCGTCGCATGTCGTCGTTGACAGTCTTCAGGGTAGAACACGACCTGTTCGTCGCGATGAGGGGAGGAGGTGCTGGGGGATGTCTTCATGTTGCTGGTCAAGACGAAACGGGGGGATTAGCCGCGGGATTATGAGAAGTGAACTGTCGAAAATGCCCCTCATGGCTTAATATACTACAGAATTTTTGGTGTAGTACCTTGTATCTAGGCCATCGGATCGCAAGACTTTAACGGCCCAAAATAATCTGATGTACCGTAAAATGACTCATTCTGAAATACTCCTATATGACTATTTTGTTTTTTTACCACGGCTTTTAGAATTACTCTATATGTGATAAATATTATAATGATAATTAAAATACTTTTAAATATAAATACAATGATATCTTTGGGAAAAGGACCCTGACATTAAAAGATATACCGAACAGTACAAAACACCACAACAAAAACGAAAATTACAACGATATTAACTATATGTCATATAAAATACATATTAATGGACTAACTGTTGATCAAAATATTGATCAAAACAAACAAAATACGTGTTATATTTCGGAATGAAGGTATATTAGTTCACTCAGTTGCATAGGATTTTGTTGGGCTAGCTGGCGTCTTGAATTTACAGTGGAAGAACGGACCAGTCGGTCTGAAACTCTGAATACCGGCCGGCCGGTCGGGGAGCCCCTACCTACACATAGCTAGTCTGGCCAGGCATTTCACAGTTTCGGGGCCTACACGTACGTATAGCTAGCTCTGCGTGTTGGTTTTTGAGAAATTTACCATATTTGACCATTTTTAAAAGTTTTATAAAAAATGGATCCAATTTCAAAACATTTCACGATCTAACCTTTTTTTCATGACGCCCGGCTCTGGGGCGCCATGCCGGACTGCACGACGCCCCGACAAAAGGCGTCATGGATCCGGCCACGTCATATTAGACGGGACCCACCTCGATAGCATGACACCTTTATCCGGGGCGCCATGCTTACTACCATGGTGCCTTTACCCAGGGCGTGGTGCTTTGAAAATAACTTGTGGGTTAGGAAAATTATTTAACTTTGTAATTACGTGTACATGTTGTAACCCTAATCCTAACCGGCCTGAGTGCCTAATATATAAACCCCGGAACCCCACGTGTTTACCGTGAGAGGCTTCCCCCAAAACCTGTCTTACCGTTCTACATGGTATCAGATTGATCTCGTTCCTAAACCCTAAGCCGCCGCCGCCGCCGGGTAACCCTAGCCGCCGTCGCTCACCTTCCGCTACCCCCATGACAACCTCTCTGAGCACCATCTCCGCCTCCTCCGGCACCATGGTGCTCTCCAACGCCGCCTCCGCCGCCGTCCCCTCAGGCGGTGCCCCTCGCAACGCCGCCCCCGTGATCCTCTCCCTTGACTCCGACAACTACACGAAGTGGGCGATCTACATGAGAGCCTCCCTCGGCCGCGCCGGTCTCATCGGCCACATCGACGGCACCAACGAGGCGGCGCCCACCGATCCCTCCTGGACGGCCAACGACTACACCGCCCTCAACATCATCCAAGCGGGCATTGACGAGGACGTCGCCGACATGGTGCTCGCCCGTGATCAGACCGCGCGTCAGCTCTGGCTCGCTCTCATCAAGCTCTTCTCCGCCAGCAAGGCCAGCAAGGCGACACGTCCTCCATCACCGAGTACTGTCGTCGCCAGAAGCAACTCTCCGACGCCCTTGCTGACAACGACTCGCCGGTGTCGGCCCGCGCCCTCGTCCTCAACACACTGCGTGGTCTCGGCCCCCGCTTCGCCTCTGCTGCCACGGTCATCTCCATGACCGACCCGCTGCCATCCTTCATCCGCACCCGGACCATGCTCCTCATGGAGGAGATGCAGCAGGCCAACGCGGCTGCCAACGCCGCCTCGACAGCCCTCGCCGCCCAGACGCGCCCTCCTGCTGATGTGTGCAATGGCACGGCGTGCCGCGGTGAGTCCCCCACCGCCGGAAAACCGCGCAAGCAGAAGAAAAAGGCGGCCACTCCACCACCAGTTGCCCCCTACCGCGCCAACACTCCTGCTCCCAACGGCCCTTGGGTGTGCTTCTCCCCCGGTGCGGGACAGTGGCGGGCTCCCTCGGGCGCTGGCATCCTAGGCCCGCGCCCCCAGGCATACACCACGACGGCTGCCCCTCTCTACACCTCGGCATCGTCCTCCGCTACCCCGCCAACTTGGTAACACGCCGGTTTCATCGCCGCCCTCAACAACCTCTACTAGCAGGGTGGCTGGGTCATGGACTCCGGTGCAACCTCCCATATGACCAACGTTGAGGCTAACATTAAATTTTCCGCACCCCTCTCTCGTCCTCACTTTTGTCACCGTTGGAAACGGCACGTCCGTGCCCATTACTTCTTCTGGTTCTACCTCTTTCCGCTCTTCCTCCAGTCATATTTTCAAACTCAATCATGTGCTTCTTGTTCCACGTTTAATTCGCAATCTTCTATCTATTCGCAAATTTACTCGTGACAATTGTTGTTCTGTTGAGTTTGACTCTCTTGGTTTTTCTGTGAAGGACCTGAAGACTCGTCGCGTGATCCTTCGCTGCCATAGTGAAGGGGGTCTCTACACGTTTCCTGGCACGTCTCATCGTGATCCACCCACCGTCCTGCATGACTCCACCGACGCCGATCTCTGGCACCGAAGGCTTGGACACCCTGGTCAAGATGCTATGTCGGCGCTTCAACGTCTATCTTTTATAAAGTGTAATAAGATTAGGCGTACCAATGTTTGTCATGCTTGTCAACTTGGCAAGCACGTGCGTCTACCGTTTAGTTCCTCCACTTCTGAGTCGACCGCCAAGTTTGATTTAATACATTGTGATTTGTGGACTTCACCAATTATTAGCAATTCTGGTTTTCGATATTACCTTGTTATTGTCGATGACTACTCTCACTTTTATTTGTCCTTCCCCTTGCGTCAAAAATCTTGTGTGTCACGCACTTTGGATAATTTTTTTGCATATGTCCGCACTCAATTTGGCTGCATGATTCGCTCCATTCAAACGGACAACGGCACCGAATTTCTTATTTCTGTCATTGATCGTCTTATAACTACACGTGGTACGACACTACGTGTTTCGTGTCCTTACACGTCTCATCAGAACGGCAAGTCCGAGCGCGCTATTCGCACCATTAACGACACAATGCGCACTCTCATATTTCAAGCTCATCTTCCTGAACCGTTTTGGGCCAAAGCCCTTGCCGCTGCCACCTATCTCTTAAACAGGCGACCTTGCAAAGCTATTGGTTCGCTTGTCCCCTTTTTCGCGTCTTCACGATCGGTCTCCCTCGTATGACATGTTGCGTGTTTTTGGATGCCTATGCTATCCCAATCTTTCCTCGACAGCTGCACACAAGCTCCGTCCTTGTTCCGTGCCTTGTGTTTTTCTCGGTTATCCTTCTCAACACCATGGCTACCGCTGCTTTGATCCATCTTCGGGGAAAATCATTATTTCACGACATGTTGTCTTCGATGAGGGTGTTTTTCCATTTCATACTGCAGCCACAACACGGGTTTCGTCCCCGTCAACGTCAAATCGGCGCCTGGATTTCCTCTTCGACACACCTGCTGCGGCAGGAAACTCGGACGTCCGGGTGCCTCGACAGGCTGCCGCGGGCCAACCCTCTGTCGCGACACCGCTTGCGGCCGCGTCTCGGCGGGCTGCCGCGCGCCAACCCTCTGCCGTGATAGCGCCTGCGGCCACGGCGCGCCAGCGTTCCCTGGCTGCGTCTCCGCCCCCTGCTGAGGCGGGGATTTCTGCCGCGGCAAGCCCCTCAGTCGTGCTGTGCCCTCCCGCTTCATCGACCAACGCGCCTGCTACAACTACTCCGACCACAAATACAACGCGCTCTGGCCGCGTGTCTCGCCTGGTTGATCGGCTGAACCTCTCCGCGACGGTCTCCTCGGTCACGCCCGTCCCCACGACGTACCGACAAGCGATGCAGGACCCCAACTGGCGTGCGGCCATGGCTGCCGAGCACCAGGCTCTCATCGACAACAACACGTGGTCTCTTGTTCCTCGCCCACCTCGTGCCAATGTTGTTAAAGGGAAGTGGATCTTCAAGCACAAGTTCCACGCCGACGACAGTCTAGCACGCTACAAGGCTCGTTGGGTTGTTCGTGGCTACTTCCAGCGTCCCGGCATTGACTACGACGAGACTTTCAGTCTGGTGGTCAAGCCGTCTATGATTCGTCTCGTTCTAACCCTGGCGATCTCCAGCTCTTGGCCCATTCGCCAGCTTGATGTCAAGAATGCCTTCCTCAACGGCAACCTGGATGAGGATGTGTACTGCCAACAGCCTCCCGGATTTGTCGATGCGTCTTGACCTGACTACGTTTGTCACCTTCACAATTCCCTCTATGGTTTGAAGTAGGCTCCCCGTGCGTGGTACCAACGCTTCGCCTCCTACCTTGCCACTCTCGGATTTGCTGCATCAGTCACAGACACCTCGCTGCTTGTTCTTCGCTCTAGTGATGACATGGCCTACCTGCTCCTCTATGTCGACGACATCATTGTCACGGCTTCGTCGATGTCCTTCAGCCTCCTCACGCGGCTACACAGTGAGTTTGCTATGACAGACCTTGGCGATTTCCACTTCTTCCTCGGCATTGCGGTGCGCCGTTCAGCAGATGGATTGTTCCTGTCCCAACGCCAGTATGTTGCAGATGTTCTTCAACACGCCGGCATGGCTGAGTGTCACTCCTCCACGATACCTATTGATACTCAAGCTAAGTTGTCTGCTGTTGATGGTGAGCTCCTCTCCGACGCCACTGAGTACCGCGGTCTTGCCGGTGCACTTCAGTACCTTACGTTGACACGCCCGGACATCTCCTATGCGGTTCAATAGATCTGTCTACACATGCATGCACCGCGTGCTCCTCACCTTGCTCTTGTGAAGCGAGTTCTTCGGTATGTTCGTGGTACACTTGATTTTGGCCTCCACCTTAGTTCCTCTGCCTCGACAACCCTGATAGCCTACTCTGACGCTGATTGGGCTGGCTGCCAGACTCCCGCCGCTCGACGTCCGGCTACTATGTCTACTACGGTGATAGTCTCATCTCTTGGTCCTCCAAGCGACAGACAACTGTCTCCCGCTCTAGTGCCGAAGCCGAGTATCGTGTTGTTGCTCATGCTGTTGCTGAATGCTGCTGGCTACGGCAGCTTCTTCAGGAGCTTCATCAACCTCTTCGTGCTGCCACACTTGTCTACTGCGACAATGTTTCTGCCATCTACATGTCCTCCAACCCGGTACAACATCGTCGCACCAAGCACATCGAGATCGACATCCACTTCGTCCGAGAGAAGGTTTCCCTTGGAGAAGCTCGAGTTCTACATGTCCCCTCTGCTCTCCAGTTCGCCGATGTAATGACTAAAGGATTGCCGAGTCAGCTCTTCCTCGACTTTCGGTCCAGTCTCTACGTACGGCGACCTCCCGCTGCGACTGCGGGGGGGGGGGGGGGGGGGGGGGGGGGTGTTAGCGTACTTTGTAATTACGTGTACATGTTGTAACCCTAACCGGCCTGAGTGCCTAATATATAAACCCCGGAACCCCACGTGTTTACCGTGAGAGGTTTCCCCCAAAACCTGTCTTACCGTTCTACATACTGGTCATGTAGGCTCCCTTTGTTAAGTTCCCAAGTTCAAAATTTTGAGTTGCTCTATGGGAAGGATTCTGGGGCATTTTCCGTGTGTCGTAGTGTATCACAAAATAAGAGTGGAAGGACAAGCAAAGTATTGCATGTCAATGCGCCAGTCCATGGCAATTTTGTCTTAAGGTACACCAAGGACATGAACTTGTGGCAGTAGAGGTTTAAACTTTGTGATCCACTTTTGAAATTGTGACAGTGTGCGTCTATTGTCAGTAGAGGTTATAACTTTATGATTCACCCCTGAATATCACAGGCTAAAAAGCTAGTTAGTACAATCAGTAAATTTGATGGCAATGGTACTTTGAGCTTTCAAGTACAGTCAGTAAATTCTGAACATTGCCTATTTAAGTGAAAAACAAAAATCAACAAAAAATATATTTTATATGACATACTGCATATATAGGTTGAGTGAAAAACAAAAAACAACAAAAAATTCGGAAGAAAAGAGTACCATTTAAGGACCAGAACTCTAGAGACCTGACATGTGCAGAGTACACAACCAACACAGACCACTGGGGCAAAGCATATTTCATGTATTAAACCTATACCTAGACTGTCTTTGTTCTATTTTGGATTTTATCCAATGAGGAAAAATAGCACGGCGCCCTAGCTAAAGGCGCCATGGTAGTAAGCAGAGCACCCGACAAAGGCACCATGCTATCGAGGTGGGTCCCGCCTAATCTGACGTGGCCGGATCTATGACGCCTTTTGTCGGGGGCGTCGTGCAGTCTGGCATGGCGCCCGGGTTAGATCGTGAAATGTTTTGTAATTAGATTCATTTTGTATAAAACCTTTTAAAAAGGGTCACATATGATAAATTTTCTGTTGGTTTTTTTCCTCTGGAAACATTAGTAGCACCGTCAATGCATTATGCATGTGGGGTTGGTTGCTGACCATTTACTTCATACGTAGTACTACCTGATCTGGGTAAGCAAGATAGCCTAGATACCATGCATGCATGATCGATGCGTCGATCTTCTTCCCGGCCGGCCGGCCGGCCCCGTTTCACATCTTCCTTTGAGATTCCGTTTCACATTTGCTGTTTGGCTAGCTAGTTATAGTTCCAACGGTCCATTGCACGTAGCCGTCGATCGTACCAGTGCGAATGCTGCTAGCTAGCTCTTAGAGATATTAATTTGCAGTCGTAATAATTGTTAAACGACCAAGAGTCATGGGTATCCTGGCAGCAGGGGTCAGCTTGTTCAATTCCTGACCATAAACGATCTTACTAGAATTTAATCACAGGAAAAAGGGGTTGGAGAGGGAATTGGGGATCCGGTGAGGACGGAGCAATATTCAGGTTCAGAAGAGAGAACAATATTCAGGTCTAATACATCGATGCCTTTTCAGGCCACGCACACCACGCTATATAGCCGACGTTTCCTTACGTCAAGGAGACGGTCCCACTGGCAGGTCTTGGATCATGAGCCGGCTTCCAACCCATCACCACGCTCCACGCTTCATGTCTGGGTCCTGACATTCCCCTCCCCTTGAAGAACTGCTTGTCCCCAAGCAGCAGCATGCGGAAAACGGCGACATAGATCATCAGGGTCTTCCCAGGAGGTGAGGTCTGGAGGAAGGCCTGTCCAACGAACGCGTACTCGCGACGCCGTGGCGCCCGCATGAGGAACGAAAGCATGCTCCAGGATCTGAAGGGGCTCAGCCGAGATGTTAGACTCAGGAACAAGCAAGGCCAAAGACGAACTTACTGGCGTGTGTGGCGGCACATGGCGCTTGAGCTGTGATACATGTATCACTGGATGCACTTGACTCGAGGCTGGTAACTCCAGTTTATACGCCACTTCGCCAACTCGCTTGAGGATCTTGTAAGGCCCAAAGAAACGAAAAGCTAGCTTCTGGTTACCTCTGGCTTCCACCGATTGCTGAATATATGGTTGTAACTTCAGGTAGACGTGATCACCTACCTGAAATGTCCGCTCACTGCGATTCTTATCAGCCTGGTGTTTCATGCGTTGCTGAGCTCGGAGCAATTGTTGACGAATGACATCGCACATAGTAGCTCGCTCCTTCAGCCATGTCTCTAAATCAGCAGAGGCACAATCGTTGACAGAGATTCCCAGTGTACGAGGAGGATATCCATACAGTACCTCAAATGGTGTACGACCCAATGCAGAGTGGAAAGAGGTGTTGTACCAATACTCCGCAAGTGGAAGCCATGCTGCCCATTTCTTAGGACAGGAGTGGACCATGCATCTGAGAAAACCTTCAAGACACTGATTAAGTCGTTCAGCTTGCCCGTCAGTCTGAGGGTGATGAGCTGAGCTCATGTGGAGAGTTGTATCCGCCAATCTGAAGAGTTCTTGCCATAACTTGCTGGTAAAGATACGGTCTCGATCAGAAATTATCATTCCAGGCATACCATGGAGCCGATATACATGATTCATAAATTCCTGTGCAACCTTGAATGCCGTGAACGGATGTTTCAGAGGAATGAAATGACTATACTTGGAAAACTTGTCGATCACCACCAGAATCACATTATAGTTGTTGGACATTGGAAGTCCTTCAATGAAATCCATGCAGATCACTTGCCATGCTTCAGTAGGCACAGGAAGAGGTTGCAGCAAACCTGGTTGTTTCACATGTTCCATTTTAGCTCTTTGACAAATCACACAGCTGGACACAAAGTGTTGAATTGACTCCTTCAATTTAGGCCAAGCAAAATATTGTTTAACTCTATGATATGTTGCCAACACCCCAGAATGCCCCCCCATGCCGCTGCTGTGCAAGGCTTGCAATATGTGTTGTTGGGCTAAAGTATTGTTGCCCACCCAGATCCTAGATTTGTATCTGATCACACCATCTTGAAGGGAAAAACCTTTGTCATTTGTTGCTGATAGGCTAAGCTCAGTTAACAACTGCCTGGCATGTGCATCATCCTCATACCCTTGTTGTAAACTGCTAAGCCATGATGGAGTGGCCGAAGAAGCTTGGACTGCAGCTAGATCATGAGTTTGTCGAGATAATCCATCAGCAGCTGTGTTGGTACTGCCTTTTTTGTACACCAATTTGAATTGAAGCCCCATCAATTTCACAAAAGCCTTGTGTTGTAGAGGAGTGTGCAATCTTTGTTCAGCTAGATGAAGCAGACTCTTGTGATCAGTGTGTATTTCAAACTCTTGATGCTGCAGATATGGTCTCCACTTATCAATAGCAAACAGGATGGCCAAACATTCTTTTTCATAGGCAGACAGTGTTTGATTTCTTGAACTTAAGGCCTTGCTCAAATATGCAACCGGGTGTCCTTTTTGTAATAACACTGCTCCTATCCCAGTGTTAGAAGCATCTGTTTCCAGTACAAATTTCTCTTGAAAACAGGGTAAGGCCAACACAGGAGCTGATATCAGAGCTTGCTTCAGCTGATGAAAAGCCTCTTTCTGTGCTGGACCCCAGATGAACAACACTCCCTTTTTTAACAATTGAGTCAAGGGTTGTGCCAGAATTCCATAGGACTTAACATGTTTTCTGTAATAACCAGTTGTTCCCAAGAATCCCCTTAAGCTCTTCAGATTTGTTGGTGTAGGCCAATTAGCCACTGCCTCAATTTTTGACTGAGCTGTTGCCACTCCAGTGGGTCCAATAACATACCCCAGATATTCCAACTTAGTGAGAGCAAAAGAACACTTGCTTCTTTTGATGACGAACTGATGTTTATGCAACAATTGGAACACTGCCCTCAAATGTTGTGCATGAACTTCCAAGGATGGGCTGTAGACAAGTATGTCATCAATGAACACAAGGACACTTTTCCTTAAACAGGGTGCCAAGATTTGATTCATTGTGCTCTGAAAGGTTGCTGGTGCTGAGGTTAACCCGAACGGCATCACTAGAAACTCATACAGCCCTTGATGGGTGTGAAAAGCTGTCTTGTGTTCTTCCCCTGCCGCCAAACGAATTTGGTGATAACCTGAACGAAGATCCAGTTTAGAGAAAACCTTGGACCCTGCCAGCTCGTCCAGCAACTCATCTATCACAGGTAGGGGATGTTTATTCTTCACTGTCAACTCGTTAAGTTGACGGTAATCAACACAAAAACGCCATTCTCCATCCTTCTTACGCACTAGTAACACCGGGGAAGCAAAAGGGCTACAGCTACGTTGAATGATGCCACTGCATAGCATGTCATAAACCTGTCGTTCAATCTCATTTTTCTGATCAGGTGTATACCTGTAAGGTCTTGTTTTAACAGGCTGGGCCCCTGGTAGTAAAGGTATGCGATGGTCTTGCTCCCTTCGAGGTGGCAATGTTTTTGGTTGCTCAAACAGATGTTGAAATTCTGTTAGTAAATCAGCGATAAGGGTTGGCATTGGTTCAGTGGTAGCCTCCTGTTCCGAGGCATCATCTAGTGCCAAGATGCCATCACAAGTGTTGCCAGATATCTGTACCACATGAGTGAGAGCTCCCCTGCGCATCATACCCCTCAGTTTGTTTGCTGAAACCGATTTGCACTTTGGTGTTTTTGTCTGCACGCCATGTAATGTGATGCGACGTCCTTGATGATTGAAACGCAGGACCTGTCGTTTCCAATGAACCCACATAGGACTAAATTTGTCCAGCCAATCTTTCCCTAAGATCATGTCATAACATCCCAACGACAGCACATTAACTGTGTGTTGAAAAGTGTGACCCTGCACTGCCCATTCAAAATCTGGAACAAAGGAGTTACACTGAACTGGTGAACCATCTGCAATAGTGAACTTAACCACTGACATCTGCTGAGTGTCACACTGCAAGGTTTCTGCCAACTGATCACTAATGAAAGAAGAAGCACTGCCCGAATCAATGAGTATCAGCAATTGGTGTTTCCCTACTGTGCCCGGCAACCTGATGGTGGATTTTGGTTTGCTTCCAACAGACTGAGATGTTGTAGATGCCCCTGGTGCATGCTTCACTGCTGCCAACATCATGAAATCATCAGGTTCAGATTCGTTGTCACTGAAATCCGGGCCAAAAGCCCCACTGCCAGGTAACACATCCATCAGCTCCTCAATAATATGTAATGGCACTTGATCAGGACATTTGTGCGTCTTGCTCCACTTTTCTCCGCAAACAAAGCATAAACCCTTGGATCTTCTATATGATTTAAGAGTGTCCAACTTGTCCTCCCACTTATTAGTCTCTGGTTTCTTGACTTCTTCCCCTTTTGTGGTGTTTCTGTCTCTGTTTGCTTGATCAAAACGATGTGATGACTTGTATGGCTTGTCAACTTGCGGTTTGGGAGCAGATTCCAATTCTTCTTCCTGTAACAGAGCCAGAAGACTAGCAGTATCGAGATCCTTTGGCAAATGTAAACGAATGACAGAACGAAGCTCAGGACGTAAACCTTCTATGAACTCATCAATGAAAAAGGTTTCATCTAAGGCAGGATTATAGAGAAGCAACTGATTACGAAGCTTCTCAAACTGTTCTATATATTCTGTGACTGAACCTATTTGCTTGAGTTGTCTAAGTTGTCTACGATACTGAACAAACTTGTTCTTCCCAAATTTTTCATGGACTAAACGACACATCTCCCCCCCAGTCCTCTAGCTTGCCTTTGGCTTCAACATTCCGCAGCCACAAGGCCGCTGTGCCTTTGAAATTCAGCGAGGCATAGCGTGTGCGCAAGGCAGGCGACACTTGATACAACTCAAAATACGTTTCACACTCCTGATGCCATAGCATTGGATTTTCCCCATCAAATTTGGGAAAATCCATCTTCGGACTGGAATGATTACTAGACCGACTACAATACTCCCCACGATAAGAAGTCTCCTGATCACCGGTTCCCAAGGATACCTGGAGCATCTCCCTGGCGTAGATGTGCATCGCCGTGGTCGATCGACCCGAGACCCGTGCCTGGCGCAGATGAACGCGATGGCGCAGTCTCCCTTGTGGCCGGTTGTGGAGGGTGCCTCGGAGAGTGCTGCGTCAACGCGGAGCGCTCGAGCTCCTCCGGATCCGTGACCACCGCCTTGCCTGCCGCTTGAAGCGGTGAGGAGACGTTCTCCAAACGCGCCTCCAACCGATCTGCTCGTTCTGTGGTGGTAGCGAGCCGATCCTGAAGTCCATCGACCTTGAGATCCAGTGATGATACTCGATCGAGAACTTGCTTGATAAGCGCTTCTATGCCTTCGTTTTGCGCCGTGAGATCGCCCATGTTGCTTTTCAGCAATTCCTCTACCTGATTTTGTGTTTTGCGAGGCGCCAGCTTGTGATCTACACCAGATCGGGTTGAAATTCGACCAGCCGCGGGTGTTCACGAAGAACTTTGCGCGAATCGAAGGATTCGCACCCAAACGACCAGGAGAAAAATTTCTCGTGAAATTTCGCCTCGATCTGGTGTAATCTGCAGCGGAGGAACTGGCTCTGATACCAAATGTAACGATCTTACTAGAATTTAATCACAGGAAAAAGGGGTTGGAGAGGGAATTGGGGATCTGGTGAGGACGGAGCAATATTCAGGTTCAGAAGAGAGAACAATATTCAGGTCTAATACATCGATGCCTTTTCAGGCCACGCACACCACGCTATATAGCCGACGTTTCCTTACGTCAAGGAGACGGTCCCACTGGCAGGTCTTGGATCATGAGCCGGCTTCCAACCCATCACCACGCTCCACGCTTCATGTCTGGGTCCTGACATTCTGTTTCACATTTGCTGTTTGGCTAGCTAGTTATAGTTCCAACGGTCCATTGCACGTAGCCGTCGAGGCGTCGATCGTACCAGTGCCGAATGCTGCTAGCTAGCTCTTAGAGATATTAATTTGCAGTCGTAATAATTGTTAAACGACCAAGAGTCATGGGTATCCTGGCAGCAGGGGTCAGCTTGTTCAATTCCTGACCATAAAAGAATGAATTAGACCGGGAGGAAGAATAAGTGGAAGCATATGGTACAGTACGGTATAGTAGAGATCAGCTAATATTGGTCTGAGCTAGCATCAGCACTTCTTAGTTATGTAAGGTCGGTTTGTACATACGTGTCCAGCTTATAATTTGATTTTTATTTATAAATAAGACATGTATTATCATGCAAAAAAAATAGCATTAGCACTTCTCCCTCACCCCGGAAAGAAAAATGTAAGTACGTCGGAGAGTGTAGATTACAGTAATGTTTTCTCCACATGCGTGTTCATACATGGCTAGGCCACGCATATGAGCATCCCACCGGTTCTCCTAATAGAGTAGGTTGTCGGACTATTGTAACCGGATGCCCCTACCAGTACTTTTATAATGGGCCTCGTAATAGTTTTTTATCTCGTTTTTTCGATACACACAACATATTTTTTAGTTAAAATCAAATTAAATTGCATAGTTTTAAACACATAAATTTTGTTTAATGACAAAAAAATTATATAAGGATCGAAATTAAATGAAATCCGACAGTGCATTTTGGAGTCCTCTACGTGTTAACAAATGCTCGACTAGATCATTTAGCAGCTGAATGTGACTATGTTTGTCCCGAATCTCCACATGCATGGTAAGGAAATTGGCAACCTCGAAAGGCACTTCATTATCAGGTTGGACAAGATGGCCCTATGAGTCATACGGATGATCATCAACCACCGAAGCACCGTACTCACTCTGGACGATCATGTTGTGCATGATACAAACACAACAAGCTTGGAGCACACCAAAAGTCCACTCGACATCCTTCGTTGCACTCTCCTGCTCTTTAGCAAACCAGATTTTATTCCGCTCCACAGGCTTGGAAATTGTCTTCGCAAATGTAGACTATTTTGGATAGATGTCATCTGCTAGGTATTGTACCTCTTATTGTATTGATGGCCATTGATCTCATAGTTGCACTCCGGAGCATGCCTTGCAAACACCAGAGAGCGTTGCAGCACGTTGATGTCATTGTAAGATCCCGCCATAGCAAAGAAAGCTTGCTAGATCCATAGGTCATAATCTGCCACAGCTTCAAGAACGACGATGCACTCTCCAACATGACCTTTGTACAACCCTTGCCAAGCGAATGGGAAATTATTCCACCGCTAATGCATGCAATCAATACTTTCAAGCATCCCACGGAAGCTCTTGCTTCGTTTCGTGGCATGATTCGAGTTGTGTTTGCTTCATTTGGTGCTCTACAATAGGTATGTCCAAATACTGCCACCACTAGTCTGCAAAATCTGTACATGGTCTCCATGCATGTGGACAGTGAACTCAACCATGCGTAGTTAGTAGTCTTGTGTATCTGTAGCAGCTCCATATGCAAGACATCTCAACGCAGTTGTGCACTTCTGAATGAAAGAAAAACCGACCATACAGGTTCAATCTTTCTTCAACAGGACTAGTCATCATACTCCTAAACGCGATGCACAATGCGGAAGAACACCTCCTTCTTCATCGGAAAGCGTCACAGAAAATATTTCGGCCCATGTGTTGGATCGTCGGGAAAATAGCCGGCCACTAGTATCAAATGACTCTTCATCCTTTGACGATGTTTGTTCTTCCTCCTCCCTTTTTCCGAACCACTACACGGAGGATTGTCATTCAGCTGTCTAGTAAACCAAGAAGTCAAGTGATGATTGTCAAGCGCTCATCAATGGCGACTGTGGCGGCGGCATGGGACTTAGCCGACTATGATCATCCCATCATCACTATCCATACTATATCAAACAAAGATAACAAACAAACGACCAAACCAACTATCTAATTTTGCTAAGCAGAAACATAGGCAAAATGAACCTTTGCAAACCGTGTGTCCCGTGAGTCGACGATCGTCTCCGGTCGAAGAAAACCCTGCGGCGTGATCAGGCGAATCATGGAGGTGAGCTTGGATGGCTTGGTGGAGCCGTGGATGTAGTAGTGGTCCGCCGACGGGAAGCGAGAGCGGTGAGATCTTTCGAAAAGATGGCGAGAGGGACGGCCGGAGTGGCGACTCGACGTTCAGTAGGAAGACGCCAAGCTTTGGACTCTCGCTTCTGGGCGGCAGTAGTGACGATTTAGTGTGTGTGTGGGTGTGGGTGGGGGGGGGGGGGGGGGGGGGGGGATGGGGGTGGGGGAGACGACCACGAAAAACAAGTTGGGCGATGGAGTATGCTTGGGTCGCTGTCGTGTGGTATCGACCACGTATGGATCTGAGGTAGTAAGAGGTGTTCGCGTCTGTCCAGCACTCCCACGCTGATTCTTGTGGAGCGGGACAGGATGGGATTGCTAGATGTTGTTATTGTGCTCGTCCTGCTATTGAGGTCGCTGACTGGATGTTGTTTTCGTGCGGGGGTCTATGTGGAGCGCTACTGCGCTAGCTATTACAAGCAGCGATGGGATGCTTTAACATTTTATGGTTGATCGATCTGGTCAACGGAATTTCCTTTCCGGTCGATGGTAGTCAATATGTCCAGAAAAAATTAAGTTCAGCAGCAAGAGATTTCGGGTCCCATCCATTGCCTTCTTGATTGGGTATGTTGGCCGGTCGAGGTGGACGCACACCACATGGGCGCTGTGACCGTGAGAGTCCGAGAGAGCAACTCATCTTTATGTATACGTTATACGTATACGTACGTACGGCATAATTTGACTCATAAAGTTTCCTTCGAGGCATTTTTCTTTTGACTATAACTTGCAAAAGAAAATGAAGTTCACGGGACAGTGATAGAAGATATATTGCATATTATTGATTGATATTGGATGATTATAATAAGTCACGGTGGGCTGTTTATATAGGTGAAAATACATGGTGGATAAGAAACCTATGACAGGTGGACTCTGATTACAACTGCTAATACTACCAAATATTACCAAACCATAATATACTCTAACACCCCCACCCCCGCGTAGTCTAATCGGTATTGACGCGAATAGTAGGAGCGTCACGGATGGTCTGGCTGGAGCATAATCTGAAGGCGCGAGCTGCAGAGGGAGCCGGGGTGATAGCCTTGATGTCGATGCCAATGTAGCCGAGGGTGTGTGTTCTAGTCGTGGTCATGTTGCCGTGCGTGATGTAGTCGCCGCTAAGGAAGTCGTTGATGTTGTTGATGTTGTGGTCGATGCCGTCGTTAAACCTTGGGAAAGTTGCCGTTGTTGTTGTTGAGGTAGACGTAGTTGTCGTAGAGGTAGACATAGTTGTCGTAGAGGTGGATGTAGTTGAGGTAGCTGCCACGTCGTGCCGAGCTTGCCAGACTCGGGAGCACATCGGGACGAAGGCACACGTCGATGTTGCCAATACCGGACGTGCGAAGACAGTGACCACCATGAATCATGCGAGCCAGAGTTGGTTGGAGTAGCAAAGAAGATTCTCCGTTCGACGGTCGGTGTCCGTTGTTGGTTTCGGAGTAGACGAATTGGTTGCAAGAAGAAAAGTTAGCACAATGTGAAAACTAAAAAGGAGATTGCGACTTTGGCGGCGAGGACGTGGTGGAAGAAGACGACGTTTGTGTAGTTGGAGTATATTGAAGTTGTTGCGGTAGTAGATATTGGGGATTTAACCCGGACTCGGTGAAAAAGAACCTGTTTGACGTTGACGTTGATCACGATCGGTGGTGGCGGCGACAATGCGGCGATGTTGGTGTAGATGGTTATCGACGATGATGACCACGGTGATGTTGGTGCAGCTCGATGTTGACGGCGAGGCGTGTGCTTGATGTCCCGGTTGACGTTGTTGAAGACGAGCCGGCTTGGTGGCGATGCGAATGAAGAAGTCGGTGATGGCGCGTGAAGGCGTTGATGGTGATGAGTCGTCGACTTGGTCGGAGTAGAGGCGCGCGATGACGACGAGCGGCGGTGGCAGTCCGATCTATGATCGGCAAAAGAAGAAGATACACCGATCAAGCGATCGACGGGAATTTTTTTGCGACGATCTAATGTATGAGTTGCGCTGCCCCGGGCGGATAGATCTCCCGGGGCGGCGCGGCAGAAGCGGTGGCTAAAACCTAGGCTAGGGAAAGAAACTGCTCTGATACCCTAATAGAAGATATATTACGGAATATTATTGATTGATATTGGGTGATTACAATGAGACACAGTAGGCTATTTATATATGTGAAAATACTTGTGGCTAAGAAACCTAGGAGAGGAGAGGTGGACTCTGATTACAACTGCTGATAATGCTAATATTGGAGTATTACCAGACCGGCTAAGTAACTGGACGGCCGACACGACTGTTTAGTCTTTTGTTAGCTAAAAGTGTTCGTACCCACCTCCGTATAAATAGAAAATCTGACCTATTTCATGGGAGAAATCTGAGCTAAAAATCATGCAAACTATACAATACGCATCAACCAACGACGTATAGGCAACACTGCTGGACCTGGATCAATCGATCGGTCAGTTCATTAGTTGCATAATGCTGCTGGTGCTGGCAACCTACGCGCCCCGGCCTGGATCCAGGATGCACTGCTGGTCTGCCGCCACTGCACCAGCTCGCGCGATCCGGCCGTCAGAGACTCAGAGCTAGGCCTCTAGGTCTTAGCTAGGGTTGCAGCTAGCTAGGCTCCTTCAGTGCACTGGCAATGGCGGAACGATGTGCCGGGACCGCGGGACGTACGGGAAGGTGGTTTTTGCTAGCTAGCTTCTCTGTGGGTACGTTGCTGGTCGATCGCCCGGTTTCGCATGGCTGGATCGCCTCCAGACTCCTCCACAAAGATTTTGAGAACTTATTATTCACTGCGGCTGGACCAACGCACTCTGTGCTCTGCACCTTGCAGCCAGCAGAAATAATTGGACGCGCAGTGCAGATCATAAGCCAGGAGGAGCCTGGCCTGATGCTCCATGCTCAAGGTTCTACTAAACTGATTTTGTTTTTGTTGAGGGAAACTTGAATTCTGTCGGGGCACCGGGTACAGTAAGCTTGGCACAGAGCGACGATTCATGGCCCATTGTTTTTACATTGGCGCCATTACGATTGGCCCGTCCAGCTTGACCATCACAGGCCTGGTATGCTCCGATCAACTGCACAATTTTCGGGGTCCAGTCTGACCAATTAGTTACCTTCCTGCATGTATGTGAGATTGTGAGTATTTTTTGGATGTGATCGAGAAGCAAGTTAAAATTAACCACAAGCTAAATTTAGCTACCTAGGAGCATGCACGGCCATCCGTTGGAGCCGCGGTTGGCCGACAGATATATGCGGCCCTCGCCCATGTATGTAATTATATATATACACATGGATGAAAACCTTGTCCAGCATTCACCTTCATGGACCGATCAAGGAGCCATAGGCCATGAAGAAAGTTGATGAGATCTCAAGGGAAGCAAGTTCGACAAGTTCATGTACTTTTTCTCTCTTGTCCACCGTGCCCTCACCAAATATAATAGCTGGGTGGGCTAGGGATTCCTCTGAGGCACGGTCGACGACGAGCACCGGAGGGCCATCATGAAACTTCTCGAACATAATTGTTTCTCTTAGATATCTCGTCGACTTTCTTCCTGGACTTCCCATTGATTGCGGCAATTCTCACATGTTCTGCACCCACGTGCTTTGCCATCGCCCTGCCAAGGAAGTCGAGGTAACATCGGCGAGTATGTCTTCACCGTCATATCCGTACGTGTCGCAGTGTGTGTTATGCATCTCCATGTTGCGGTCGTAGGAGTAGTGTGCGTGAGTCTGCATCAGAAAGGGCCACTTTGTCGTGCTCCAGGATGCTCGATGGATTGGACAGATTAACCGCTAAGGAGTCGCATGATGGAAGGTATAGTCTGGACTAAAACTGAAAGTTTTAGTTTGGTATTTTCTATTGGTTGCTTTTGATTGGGTTGAGTTCTTAAAGCAATTTCGTTTAATTTAGGTTCAACTGGATTTAGAGGTTTCCTTCAAAAAAAATTGGATTTATAGATGTAAGTGGGTCATCATTAGGGCACCCTTTATAAAATTTAGTTCATTTTTTACTGAAAAGAGTAAGGGGGACCCGCTACAAAATGTACTTCATTTTCATTTACTAAAAAGGACAAGGGGGTACTCTAATGATGTCCCACTTGCATCTCAAATTGGATTGGTATGCTTTGGTATGGACACAGAGGCACCGATCAAGTCAGTCAGCTCTAGTCTGTTATGGATGACCGTTTCTCATATGGGTAGCTATTTATCCCTTTATAAATTCCCTAAATATTCAGTGAAACTAGCCCATTACTTGGTCAGCTCGCCCCCAGCCCATTAGCCCCCCATGGATTTGACCCAAGGTCCGCCATTGGCACCGATCAATGCGGACAAAAACGAAGGTTCCATCAAAGGCTCACAGTTTGATGTGGCATTTGGCTCACAACTCATTGCATTCGGGTACCGTGTTATGCAGGCGAAACACATGGCGACATCTGTCGAGACAATGCAGGCCTCCATTTGTAAGCTCGTCCATGGTTGGTGCTCTTCTTACTGTTGCGTGCCCGATTCAGCTGCCGTGGAGGCAGAGGGTGGGCTAGTGTGCTAAGAGAGATGAAGCATCGGGGATTGATGTCGAAGCTCTTCTACAAAGTTCATCCTCGGATGCCCTTTTTGCGTCGATGTGCTCTACGGTTAAAGGAGGCCGCTCCGCGCCGTGGTATTCTGCTAGAGCTTCGACTCTTTCTTCCTTCTGCTATTGTAAATTCTGAGGACCTTGCTGTTATTTCCTTGAGTTTTTTGTTTTTGTAATTCGTCGTAGCGTAGCTTAATGGTGCTTCCCGTTCAAATAAATAAAACCCTCTAGATCTGGCGGCAAGTCCCATGCATGCATGATGCTTCATGTTCACGCACGCACGTGGAGTTACTCTAAAAAGGCATGGAAGATGGAACCAAACGAGCGTGCACGGTGGGAATCAAGTAGCTACGTGACACAAGCTTGTTTTTTTTTATCTTAGATCGAAGCAAGTGGAGATGCCATAAGAAAGCACGAGGCCATGGCAGTCCAAACCTGGAACGTCGTGCGTGCCGACGCCGAGCTCCAAACGGCGCCCTTGACCATGGCAGGCCTGGTATGCTCCGATCGACTGGAGAGTGAACTTTCTGCACTCAGGGGCATCTGCCCCTGTTTTTAAAAAATGCATTTTAAACACGTTTTAAAATGTGTAAAAATCGGAAATAAAATTTTATGTGTATATCTCACCTAAATATATATGCGGCATAAAGTTTTGTGGAAAAAAAACTTTTATTTTGGCGGCGCAAAAAAGACAAATTTTTTTGCTGGAAAAAAACTTGTTTGAGACATTCTTTATCTTTTTCACATTGACCAAAATAATGATCATTTATTGACGAAACTTTTTGCGCCGCCATATTATGTGGATGTGTATGCCCGGAATTTTTTTCAAAATATTTTAGCATGTGGAAATATGTTTTTTCAAAACGGGGCATATGCCCCCATGTTCAGATGGCTATTTCCCCGATCAACTGCACAATTTTTGATAGGATCCTGCTCCTCCCGTGTCGCCCCCGCTCGGGCGGCACCGGAGGACCCGAGCTGCCGCCGGCCATCTCCCCCCACCCCCTCTCTCCTTCCTCGCCTCTGTTGGAGGACGCAGCCGGGCAAAGCCGGCGCCGCCGACAATGGAGGCGGGGCCTCTCTCCGGTGGCGCGTCCCCTGGTCGTGAGGGCTGCTGGCCTGGGCGGCGGCGGTGGCTCCCAGCGGCGCAGCGGCGCGCGGTGGAGGCTGGCCGCGTGGCAAGGCGCGAGGTGGAGGTTGCTGCTGTGGTGGCCGTCCCAGAGCTGTTGGTCACGCATGGTGGCTAGGCCAGATCTGGGCCCGTGCGGGCCTGTGCGGGCCGCGGTTTACGGGTCATGGTGGCGGCGCGAGGAGATCCTTCTCCTCGATGCTGCGTGGATGAGGCGACCTCCTTCCCTGGCATTGAGGCCGGCGGTGGCAGCTACGGCGGGTTGGAACCTCACCGTCCAACCCCCGATTCGGTGGTGGTGAGACGGTCGTCAGTGCCTCCTGCTCGACCGACGGCAGTCTGGCTCGCCCACTACTAGGAAACTAGCTATAGGTGGATAGCTATTCTGTGGCGCACCAAAGTTGACGTGCGCCACAGAATATATTCTGTGGCGCATCACTGTAGGTGCGCCACAGAAATACTTTCCTTTTTGTGGCGCATATATAAGAGGTGCGCCACTGAAATGTGTTATTCTGTGGCGCACGAGTGTACATGCGCCACAGAAAACGAGTGGGCCCCACAACCCACGGCTGTATTGCATCCTACCACACCTTTTCTGTGGCGCATGGCTACGGATGCACCACAAAAAATTGTGTTTCTGTGGCGCAGCTGCACCTATGCGCCACAGAAATAAGGGTGGGCCCCGGCACAAAAAATTGAAGGAGCCATTTGTGTGGCGCATCCAGCGGCGTGCGCCACAGATGCGCCACAGAACTCCTGTGCAGAAATTCAAAAGTGTGGCAGCATATGAATTTTAGTATTATACATACTAAAGATGTCTATTCTTTCTTTAAAAATATTAACAAATATGTGTGTGTGTTCTTTCTTTAAATTTAACCAAAACTTTATTTTTTGAAAAGAAAAAATATATCATTAAAAAGAATAACAAATATGTGTGTGTTCTTTCTTTAAATTTAACCAATTTTTTTTGTATTATACCTACTAAAGGTGTCTATTCTTTCTTTAAAAATATTAACAAATATGTATGTGTTCTTTCTTTAAATTTAACCAAAACTTTTTTTTTGAAAAGAAAAAAATATCATTAAAAAGAATAACAAATATGTGTGTGTTCTTTCTTTAAATTTAACCAATTTTTTTTGTATTATACCTACTAAAGGTGTATATTCTTTATTTAAAAATATTAACAATATGTGTGTGTTCTTTATTTAAATTTAACCAAAACTTTATTTTTTGAAAATAAAAAAATATCATTAAAAAGAATAACAAATATGTGTGTGTTTTTTCTTTAAATTTAACCAATTTTTTTTGTATTATACCTACTAAAGGTGTCTATTCTTTCTTTAAAAATATTAACAAATATGTGTGTGTTCTTTCTTTAAATTTAACCAAAACTTTTTTTTTGAAAAGAAAAAAATATCATTAAAAAGAATAACAAATATGTGTGTTCTTTCTTTAAATTTAACCAATTTTTTTTGTATTATACCTACTAAAGGTGTATATTCTTTATTTAAAAATATTAACAAATATGTGTGTTCTTTCTTTAAATTTAACCAAAACTTTATTTTTTGAAAAGAAAAAAATATCATTAAAAAGAATAACAAATATGTGTGTGTTCTTTCTTTAAATTTAACCAATTTTTTTTGTATTATACCTACTAAAGGTGTCTATTCTTTCTTTAAAAATATTAACAAATATGTGTGTGTTCTTTCTTTAAATTTAACCAAAACTTTATTTTTTGAAAAGAAAAAAAATATCGCGCATTTCTGTGGCGCACTACTCCAACAGTGCGCCACAGAATCCTTCCTTTCTGTGGCGCACCCTTCCCGCGGTGCGCCACAGAATCCTTCCTTTCTGTGGCGCACCCTTCCCGCGGTGCGCCACAGAATTCTATCGCGCCCACTTACATGTGGGTCCGCCAACGCGCCTCCCTCACATCGCGAAAACGGCTAAGTCCCAAATTTTCGCGCGCTCGAGACGACCACCACCGCGTCCTCGCCGCCGGCAGCTCCCGCCCGCGCGCTCGACGACCACCGCACGTCCTCGCCGCCACTCCACCGCGCTCTACCTGCCCCGCCACTGACGGCCAGGAGCACCTCCACCGCCACGCCCGCACCGCCCCTGCCCGAACCGCACACTCGGCCCCCGCGTGGCGCCGCCGACGAAGACCTCCCACCCTCGCACCTCCCTTCCCTCCACACCGGCGACGACCTCTACACCGCGCTCGACAACCTCCCCTCCCTCCCCTCCCCGAGGTGCTTCCTTTCCCCCTCCTCCCTCCCCTACCGAACTGCTGCACCCAAGGTGTTTGTAGAAATTCCCCTACCGAACTGCTGCACCCAAGTTGTTTGGCTGTTTGATTTCTGTTGTTGATTGCTAGTAGCGTTGCTGATAATTGCTTTTAGTGCTAGGTTGCTGTTAGTTGAGATGAAAAAATTGAGAAAAAAAAATGTTAGTGCATGCAGTAGATGTTTAGGTTAGTGCTAGGTGCTTGATATATGTTGTTATATGGAAAAATGCAGTAGATGTTTAGGTTAGTGCATAGTTGCTAGTTCTAGGTTAGTGCATAGTTGCTTGCTGTTAGTGCTAGGTTAGTGCTAGTGCTAGGTTAGTGCTAGTGCTATTGGTACTTTTTTTGTTGCTTGCTAAATCATGGTTTTGTTAATTTATTGCAGCGCCACGAGGAGCACCTCCACCACGCCGATCTCGGACCCGAGCCTCCCTTCCCTACCCGAGGTAGTTCCTCTCTCCCTCGATGTGGATGTGGATGTGGTGATGTATATGTGCATGAGGATATGTGTCCACGACCATCGTGTCGTGGTTGTTGTGCTCCGACCATCGTGTCGTGGAGATTGTTGTGGTTGTTTGTGCTCCGACCATCGTGTCGTGGAGATGCCGGCCGGAGATGTGGATTTTTTGTGAAATGCTTGCAGGTACCCCGAGAGGCCCTTGAGATTGCCGGAACGTTGATTAACTTCCGTTCCGGCAAATTCGGGTACTCCATATGTCCCTTTTTTAGCAAAGGTCATGCCGAAATTTTTCGTGAATTTTGGCATGACTCTACTAAAAAAGGGACATATGGGGTATTGCGACTAATGCATGGGCCGGGGTATCCTAGTACTTAATTAATTGATTTTTTTTCTTATATTTCTGTTGTACTAACTTTTTGTCTTTTTTTAATTAAGTGCAAACATGTCGGACTCCGCGGGACCTTCTAAGAAGATGAGCGTCGAAGAAATAGCTAGAGACGCCAACAAGTCGTTCTGGGAAGCATCCCAAGAGTTGGAGGAGGCCGCCGCCGCCGGAGCTGCTAGTGGCGACCGTGCTGACGATGAGCAAGACGCCCTGGAGGGCGACGACGCCGAAACCACCGATGGAGCTGCTAGTGGCGGCCATGAGGATGACACCACTGATGGCGGCGACCACACGGATGGTGGTGTCGACCCGACCGCTCCGAAGCAGAATAAGGAAAGGAGGGATAGGACACCTCAAGTGCTCGCCAACGTCACAGACCATTTCACCGAGGTCACGCCAAGTGGCCTACCAGTGGCGCCTAAGGCCACTGCCAAAGGGTACAGCATGCAACTAGGGTGCATCCTCCGGGAAAGCGTGTCCATCAACACGAAGGACATCAGAAGCACGGCCAATAAGGCTTTGCGCGACGTCCTCCTCCAGAAGCTTCACCAACGGTACACATTCCCGGAGCCGTTCAACAAAAAGGTGGACAGTTTAGCCATCTCAAAGATGAGCACCGCCTTGAGCAGCTGGAAACACCGGGTGAAGCGGAAGATTGAGAAGGGTCTCAGCTGGCAGGAGATAAAAGCCAAAGAGCCGATGCTCGACCAAGAAGAGTTCGAGGAATTCAAGTTGTTCTTAAGAACTGAGGAGGCTAAAAAATGGACCAAGTGGGGGAAGGACATGCGGGAGCAAAACATAGGTAACCACCGTTGTGTAAGCGGCGGTTACCGAGGAAAGAAGCCCATTTGGGACAAGGAGGATGCCGAGTATGCACGTCTCGGAAAAGAGAACCCGTGGGAAAAAATCACGGACGAGCAGACGAGGTTCTTTGTCCGGTCCCGCTACTATCTGGACATGACCACGGGGGAATTTGTTACCGACGATACCGCCGTGAAGGATTTTGAGAAGTATCTGGTAAGGAATTTAATTACCGTGGATATCTCAAAGTCCATTGCGTTGATCTAGTTAGATAACGAAGCCAAATAAATTAATGCCTAATTTGTCTGCAGGAGGCAGAGTTGAAGGCTGACGCTGAGGCCGGCGGCCCGTCGTCCTAGGGGTCGACAGAGCCGTGGGACACGACTTTCAACAGGGCGACGAACGCCTACAAGGGTAGGCCCCTGTCGATGCCGCCGACGTCAGCTGGCCGTGTGTCCGGCTTCGGTACGAGCATGAAGTTCATCAACTACTACCACTCGGACGCCGAGACGAAAAAGGAGAGGAGGAGGCCAAGTAAGGATAAAGCCGAGGTTGTGGAGCTAAGAAAAAAGGTGGAGACACTGGAGAATCAAAAAGTGGACTCCACCACGGTTGAGCGGTTAGTGGACGAGAGGCTGAAAAGTTTCTTACCCCCTGGGTTGGTGGAGGGGTTAGCTGCTTGGAATGCGGCTGGTCGACAGGGGCCGATATACGTGCCCAGTGTCAGCGGCAGCAACTCCATCATGAACCAAAACGTGTCGCCGGACCTGACGACCCCACAACCCAACGCAACGACGCCCCCTACCGCGAAAGATATCGAGCCGCAGCCGGCGGCGGCTGTTCTTCATAATGCAACCGAGCGGCCGGAGAATGATAGGAAGGCCGCCGGCACCGACGCCCTTGTCTCGACAGTTGCCGAGCTCGACGCCATCACCCAGGTAACTAATTAGTTAGTCCGCAGAATCTTCTATAACTATGCCTATGATGACTGCCATCTCATGATGTCCAACATGTTTTGACTCAGGACATGCCTTGCATACTACTGCATAGGTTGGTGCCCGGCGGCGAGTTGAAGGACTGTGCTCAGGGCACTGTCGTACAACCAATGAGCCGCGATATGCACCACAGTAAAATGGACGAGGACGTGATGAGGGTCAGGTTGGTTACGATAGTGCCTGAGTTTCGCGACGTCGAGCCCCCCATTCAACCTCCGGGAGCCGACGAGGATCACATGGTCCTTAAAGATTGCATCAAGTGGCCGATGACATGGCCGAAGACCCAGATTCGTCTTGGGACTGGACTTCTAGGGTTAAGGCGCAGCACCGGCGCCACCTCAAGGCCCCCGATCGTTCGGCCCTCGAGGCCCCCGATCGTTCGGCCCTCCTCGAAGCCTGCAGCCATCACCGCCACCTAGAAGGAACCGACGGTCGTCGCCACCAGCAGTCGCCACCAAAAACTGTTGGGAGCGCCTGTACCGCAACCATCCAAAGGCGCTGCCAATGCACCTCAACTTGGTGCCAACGACGATGATGGTGATAATGTCGACGTCGAGGGCTACCTCAACACTGGTGCCAGCATGGACATGTACATGCCTCCTGTGGATGAAGAACCCTTCCGCGCTCAAGGCGATCAAGCTGCTCGTCCCAGTACATGCACGCAGCGCCTGGACTTCCAGGGTTTATCTCAAGACACGCCTCCAGAGACCGGCGATCAACCTCCACGCAAATTACCGTCTACCATTTTCAGCCCTGGTACACTACGTAAGACGGTTTTCCCGGAGTCCGCACCCCAACCACCCTCACCATCCCCGGAGATGAAGAAGAAGAACAAGAACAAGAAGAGAAAGAGGGGGCCAGGCGCCTCTGCGAGCCAGCCAGCTCCTAAGACTATCCGGGGTCATGAAGACACGGTATCACCCCGTGCGGTTGTTGGCTTGACCCGGGTTCATGAAGCTGGTAAAGCGATACTGCCTCCGGAGCTACTCTGCCTCGCACGTGGATCCATGCACGCTTTGCATGAATCTGTCTTGGTGCTAGAGCGCCTCCTTATTCAAGACAAGGACCCAAATTACCCGGTGTTCACGGTCAGGGTGCCAATGGACTTGGACTTCATCTGTGATGCCCCCGCGAATCCGTTCTTCATCGCGTACGAGGACATCTTCAATCTCTTTCACTCTAGACGGCTGGACTATAACTTGGTCCGCCTATACGCGCTTGATATGTCGATGAAGATCAAGAGAGATAATACCCAGTCCGTCGCGGTAGCGGATCCCTACTATATGCGTGACTGCCAGCTGGTGGAAGGATCAGCGACACGGACCAAGGCGATAGAGTACCTCCGGAGTTTCATGCTGACCAACAAGAGGAAGAACAACATTCTTCTGCCTTTCTTTCCCGAGTAAGTACACATCCGCTCGCTGTAGTCGTAACTTATGCTTTCTTGTAGATTTGTTTCATTGCTGATCCTTTCCAACATTTCGTTTCAATTGTGTTGAGCAGGAACAAGTACTGCACACTCGTCGTCCTGAACCCGAGGTGGTCCAGTGCCACTTATCTCGACTCGGGGAGTTTGGATATGAAGAAAGACTACACCAAGTTAAAGGGTGTTCTCGATGAGGCTCTCGAGGGCTACGCCAAAAAGGGAGGCCCCTTCGAAAAGAAGCAACAAGTTTTGAGCAATGACGGCACACATCGGTTCAAGCATGTGACCGAGTTCTGCTGCATCAAGCAGAAGTCTGGCAGCGTGAAGGAGGCCTTCTACGCCCTCCATCACCTTAAAGGGTTTGTCCGGGATGCTGAGAAATTGAAGTTGCCATCTAGCCTCCAAGAATGGACCAAATGTGCGGGGGCGATCACCGATGCCGATCTTAGAAAAGACTTCCATCGCATCCAGGTGCAGTTATCACGAATCATCGTCGAAGATGTCGCCAATCATCGGGGGTCCTTACACAACATCAGAGGTAGCAATAAGTGCTTCTTTGTTTTCTTTATTATAGACTTGTCCACTTAGATTTGTATTATTAATCAATCTATTTATATCCCAATCCATCTACAGGGTTGCCTAAGAGGGAGATCGAAGAAATCCTAGAGGCTCAGTTGGACACCAGGACATGGACGACGAAAGAGGGCTGCAAACCGTTACCGGCACCGACAAAGAAGAAGGATCCATGATCGTCCTCCCCGCTCTTCCTCACCATCATCACGGATCATAGTTAGGCGGTGTGACCTATTCCTTTGTAATGTGTAAAACGATGTTAAAAATTCGGCACTTGTAATTATTGTGTGACACGATGAACTTTTGGATCATACTTGTGTAAAAATTGTGTATCTCGGGCTCGAAGTAATGTGATATACATGTATTTTCTGTTTCCTGTAATATATCTGTATTTTCTGTAATATACCGATATTTGTACAGCAGGCAGCAGAAAACTGAAAATACATTTAAATTATTCTGTGGCGCATCTTTTTATTTTTCTGTGGCGCATTGGTGGCTGATGCGCCACAGAAATATTTCTGTGGCGCACTTTTTCTCGTGCGCCACAGAATCTATGTATTTCTGTGGTGCACTGTGGGGATGCACCACAGAAATATATTTTAGTGGCGAGACTTCTGTGCCGCATCCCCCCATTTCCTGGATGCCACAGAAATCCAATAATGGTGCGCCACTAATGACCATTTCCCTAGTAGTGGCCTCTCATCGGTGGTGAGGTCAAAAAGCGACTCCTTTGCTGCGTGTGTCCGATGAGCATTGGGGTCGATGGCAGTGCTAGGGCGAAATCCCTACGCGAAGCGGATGACGGCGGCGCCCGCAGGCGTCGTCACCTCCTTGGAGGCGTTGTCATGGCGCTCACCCTACTTCCCCACCTCGAGTACCGGAGGAAACTCTAGATCCGGCCTTCGGATCAGGCGACGGCGGCGCGGTTGTGTCGTTTTCTCCTTGGAGGCGTCGCCTAGCGGGCTCGTGGAGTTCTCGGTGCACCAGTTGGAGTCGGTGTTGGCAGCCGCCGAGGGCATGGGCTTCGAGGGCGCTGTGTACACCGTCGGCGGCGCTTCTTGGTCCACCCCTCCTCCAGTTTGATGCGGCGCCGCTGTTCACTCGCCGACTCTTAGGCGCTAATGGGCGGATGGTGCATTGGTTTGTATCTTTTTGGAGTTGGAGTCGGTCTGGTGAAGTTCCATTCGTCGGGCGTGACGCGGCCTAGTAGCTCGGTGTATCGACTCATTTCCATTCATGTCAGGAGATGGTACAGGCGAGTTCTTGTCGTTTGGTTGGTGTGGGTTGTGTTGTAAACCGTGTGGCGTCGTGTTTGTACCGTGTAGCCTTTTGGCGTTGTACCGACCATCTTGGTCTCTTCTTCTATGAAATATGATACACCTCCTAGGGTGTATCCTTGAAAAAAAAACTGCACAATTTTTGGGATCGAGTCTGACCAATTAATTACCTTCCTGCATGTATGTGAGTATTGTTGGATGTGATCGAGAAACAAGTTAAAACTAACCACAAGCTAAATTTAGCTTAGCTAGGAACACGGTCATCCGTTGGCGCCGCGGTTGGCCGACAGCGGCACTCGCCCATGTATGTAATTATATATATACACATGGATGAAAACCTTGTTATGCATTCATCTCCACGGACTGATCAAGGAGCCATAGGCCAAGAAGAAAGTCGATGAGATCTCAAGGGAAGCAAGTTCGAGAAGTTCATGTGTTTTTTCTCTCTTGTCGACCGTGCTCTCAGCAAATATAACGCAGATATATAGCTGGGTGGGCTAGGGCTTCGATCATCTGAGGCACAGTCGATGACGAGCACTGGAGGGCCATCATGAAACTTCTCGAACATAATTGTTTCCCTTAGATATCTCGTCGACTTTCTTCCTGGACTTCCCATTGATTGCGGCAATTCTCACATGTTCTGCACCCACGTGCTTTGCCATCGCCCTGCCAAGGAAGTCGAGGTAACACTGGTGAGTCTGTCTTCACCGTCATATCCGTACGTGTCACAGTGTGTGTTGTGCATCTCCATGTTGCGGTCGTAGGAGTAGTGTGCGTGAGTCTGCATTAGAAAGGGCCACTTTGTCGTGCTCCAGGACGCTTGGTGTATTGGACGGATTAACCGCTAAGGAGTCGCATGACAGAAGGTATAGTATGGACTGAAACTGGAAGTTTTAGTTTGGTATTTTCTATTGGTTGCTTTTGATTGGGTTGAGTTCTTAAAAAAACGTTTAATTTAGGTTTAACTGGATTTAGAGATTTCCTTCAAAAAAATTTGGATTTAGAGATGTAAGTGGATCATCATTAGGGCACCCTTCGTTCATTTTTTTTAACTAAAAAGGGTAAGGGGCACCCTCTATAAATTGTTGTTCATTTTTTTACTAAAAAGGGTTAGGCCATTAGGGGCACCCGCTATAAAATGTACTTCATTGTCATTTACTAAAAAGGATAAGGGTGTACTCTAATGATGTCCCACTTGCATCTCAAATTGGATTGGTATGCTTTGGTATGGACACAGGGGCACCGATCAAGTCAGTTAGCTCTAGTTTGTTATGGATGACCATTTCTCCTATGGGTAGCTATTTATCCCTTTATAAATTCCCTAAATATTCAGTGAAACTAGCCCATTACTTGGTCAGCTCGCCCCCAGCCCATTAGCCCCCCATGGATTCGGCCCAAGGTCCGCCATTGGCACCGATCGATGTGAACAAAAACGAAAGGTTCCATCAAAGGCTCACTGTTTGCTGTGGCGTTTGGCTCACAACTCAGTGCATTCGGGTACCGTATAACCGTGTTACGCAGGCGAAACACATGGCGACATCTATCGAGCCAATGTAGGCTGTAGAGTTTTGATAATAATACAATACTTAACACTTGATTAAAAAGGGTATAGGGTATATATAATACAAGAGGGGTCGGCCGGCTACCCTAAAACCCTAACTTAAAACACAAGTAAGAAATATAATCTAACATCCCCCCGCAGTGTCAACGGTGGGTTCAACAACGTTGAGACTGAAGCGAATATCGTTGAAAGGCGCTGTAGCAAGTCCTTTGGTGAAGATGTCGGCGAACTGAGCTGTAGTTGGGACATGTAGAACGCGAACCTGTCCCAGAGCAACTTTCTCTCTCACAAATTGAATATCAATCTCAATATGCTTGGTTCGCCGATGTTGCACTGGATTGCCTGAAATATAGACTGCAGAAATATTGTCGCAGTAAACCACTGTGGTCGCAGTAAACCACTGTGGCTTGATGAATTGGACGATGGAGTTCCTCAAGTAGTTGGTGCAACCAAACTGTATCAGCCACTGCATGGGCAGCAACACGATACTCTGCCTCGGCTGACGAACAAGAGACCGTAAGCTGGCGCTTTGAAGACCAAGAAATCAAATTGTTACCAAGAAAAACACAGTATCCCGAACTGGAGCGACGAGTATCTGGACAACCAGCCGAGTCTGCATCAGAATATGCTATCAATGTGGTGGGTGATGAGCAGTTTATGTGTAGATCGTGGTCAATGGTTCCTTTGAGGTATCTAAGAATTCGTTTGACATGATTAAAGTGAGGAATGTGAGGATCATGCATATATAGACACGCTTGTTGGACGGCATAGGAAAGTTCATGTCGAGTGATGGTGAGATATTGAAGGGCACCTGTTAGACTACGATAAAGAGTGGGGTCCTAGAGGGTTGACAGTCTAACATACCGGCTTTAGTTAGGAGATCAAGAGAATATTGACGCTGAGAAAGAAAAAGACCTTTTGAGTCACGAGTTACTGCAATGCCTAAGAAGTGATGGAGAGACCCTAAATCAGTCATGGAGAATTCAGCTTGAAGAAGAGAAATGATATGATGGAGAAAAGGCTGAGAAGAGGCTGTGAGGAGGAGGAGCTAGAGGTGATGGGGATGGAGAGTCATCCGGCGCAGCGGATGATGCGGACGTGGGAGTGGAAGTGTCAGAGGTTGTGGAGGAGGGGTTGGACGGGGAAGTCTGCCGTGGCAGAGAAATCGGACGTTTCGGCTGCCGCGGCAGCGTTTTTCGACGTGACGGCAGGGTTTTCTGGCGGGGCGGCAGCGTGTTCAGCCGTGGGGGCAGAGGAGGCGGCTGGTTCGACAGGGGTGAATAGGGGATAGGGGAAACGTGTAGATGGTTGGGAGGGTGACGTGACAGAGGGTGGGTTAGATGAGTTGTTTGGTCGATTGGAGAAAGGAAAGATTGTTTCGTCGAACGTGACATGTCTAGATATATGTACATGGCCCGAAACAAGGTCAAGGCAGCGGTATCCTTTGTGTTCACTGGAGTAACCTAAGAAGACACATGGAATAGAACGAGGGGATAGTTTGTTGGGAGATGTAGCATTGAGATTGGGAAAACAGAGGCAACCAAAGACACGAAGTTCAGAATAATTGGGATGAGAAAGGAAAAGAGAAAAGAAAGGTGTGGTTTTTGGGTTGGTGCTAGATGGCCGAATATTAATAATATAAGTGGTAGTGCAAAGTGCTTCGGCCCAAAATTTTGGTGGCATTGAGCTTTGGATTAGGAGGGTTCGGATGATGTCATTGATGGTGCGTAGGGACCGTTCGGCCTTGCCATTCTGAGGTGAAGTATATGGACAGGAGAAACGTAGGAGGATGCCGTGGTTGAGAAAGAAGTTTCTATTGGCAAGATTGTTAAATTCTTTACCATTGTCACATTGGATAAATCTAATGGGAAGGCAAAAATGAGTGGCAACGTAGCGCTGAAAATTGAGGAAAATAGTGCGCACATCAGATTTGTTTCTAAGTGGGAAAGTCCAAATATAATGAGTAAAATCATCCAATATGACAAGGTAATATTTGAAGCCAGATATACTCAAGGTAGGGGATGTCCATAAATCACAGTGTAGAAGATCAAAAGGAAAAGTGCTAAAAGTACTAGAGGCACCAAAAGGTAGACGAACATGTTTTCCTGTTTGGCATGACTCACAAAACGAAGAATTATGAGAATCTTTATTACATGGAATTTCAAAATCACTAAGTAACGAGGACATGATGGCTTTATTGGGATGTCCTAAATGTTGATGCCAAAGGTTGACGGTGGCGAGCACGGATGATGGAGGTGAGGCGCCTGGGGCACCATGGATGGAGTAGAGGTCAACGGAACTATCGAAACGTGCGATCTCCGCCTTGGTTAGGAAATCCTTCACAGACAAGCCAAAGGGATCAAATTCAACAGAAACATGATTGTCATTAGTGAATTTACGAACAGAAATTAATTTTTTTATTAAGGCCGGTGCAACTAGGACATCACGAAGAAGGAGGGGTTTGGTTGTGGATGGAAATTGGGTGTGACCTACACATGATACGGGGGTGGAGGAACCATCACCAAGAATAATGGAGGAATAATGTGAAGGAGTGCAAGATGACAGCATATTATTTGATGAAGACATATGACTAGAAGCACCAGAGTAGAAGATCCAATCAGTACCTGTGTTACCTGGTGCAGCAAAGTTATTCATGGCCTGGAGAAACGCAGCTTGATCCCAGCTCGGAGCATTGGCGGAGGTAGGTGCTGATGGCGGTGCAGCAGCTGGCGCAGGTGGTGCAGGAACCGCCGTGTACATGTTGTACGGCGAGAAGAACCCTCCTCCTGGATCGGCATGGTAGACGGGGGCTGGCATACCGTACTGTGATGGTGAGGGTGCGGCGTAAGGCGTAACCTGGTAGGGGGCAGCTGTCGGGGCAGCAGCATATGGAGCTGCAGTCGGGGCGGCGTAGTAGGCATGCGCAGGAGGACGTGTGCCAAGTAGCCCGGGCATGCCGATGTGGGGACGCACTCCAGGTTGGTAAGCGCCAGAGTAGGCAGGTGGCGCGCCAATGCAGCCCAGGGCATGGACCAGGCCTGGACCATACCCATCCACGGATCATGAGGAGGGCACCAGGTGGACGCATCTGGAGGAGCCGGTGTTGACGTGGAGGCGCCGGTCGGAGGAGCTGGTGGCGGTGGTGCAGGTCGAGGCGGTGGAGGCCGGTACATAGGTTTTTTTTCCCTCGATAGTTAGGACTCGGGCGCCATCCAGGTGGTGCAGCAGCCGATGGAGGAGGAGCGACCGGCGGGGCAGGGGCCGGTGGACGTGGCGAGGCAGCGAAGACCTAGGGACGAGCCTGCTTATTTGTGTGGGCACGATCTGCCCACTAAAGTATAGAGGCACCTCGGCGAAGGTGGGGCGAGGGCGCATCATGGGGATGAACGACGCCTGCTTCTCAAAGCTTTCACTGAGCCCGGCGAGGAGGATGTTGATGAGCTGGCGATCGTCGATGGGATCGCCAAGTTCCCGAAGTTCGTCAGAGATGGCCTTGAGGCGTTGACAGTAGATGCCGACAGGGGAGTCGCCTTGAACCGTATTGCGAAACTTGGTGTGGAGAGTGGTGAGGTGAGCATCAACATTGTCCTGGAACAGTTGCCGAAGAGCGGCCTAGAGATTGGCAGCGGTGGTAGCCTCGCGATAAACGAGATTGAAAATTTATGTAGAGAACCGCGTGTAGATCCACTGTATGATCGCGAGATCGTCTTTGACCCATTGGGGATCATCGGGGCGTGGAATTGAAGTGGTGATGACGTGAGAGCGAAGATCACATCGGCCTAGATGAATATCGAACAGGTGACACCACTGATAATAATTGTGGGAAGCTAGATCTAGAACTATAGGGATGACATTGGACACGTCGGTGATTGTATCGGTGAGAGAGATCGGAGGGGCTGGTGGTGGAGGGTTTTGGGAGCAAGAAAGTTGGGTGGAAGAAGAGGAAGACTTGGCGGCAGCGGACTTGGCCTCGAAGTAGCCAGGAGGAGGAGGCGGCGGCGGCGGGATGGGTGGAGGACCCATGACCTAGGAACGAAGTTAATTTGATACCATGTAGAGTTTTGATAATACAATACTTAACACTTGATTAAAAAGGGTACAGGGTATATATAATACAAGAGGGGTCGGACGGCTACCCTAAAACCCTAACTTAAAACACAAGTAGGAAATATAATCTAACAGAGGCCTCCATTTATAAGCTCGTCCATAATTGGTGCTCTTCTTCCTGTTGCGTGCCCGATTCAGCTGCCGTGGAGACAGAGGGTGGGCTACTGTGCTAAGAGAGATGAAGCATCGGGGATTGATGTCGAAGCTCTTCTACAAAGTTCATCCTCGGATGCCCTTTTTGTGTCGATGTGCTCTACGGTTAAAGGAGGCCGCTCCGCGCCGTGGCATTCTGCTAGAGCTTCGGCTCTTTCTTCCTTCTGCTATTGTACGTAAATTCTGACGACCTTGTTGTTATTTCTGTTTTCTTTGAGGCCCATTTTGTAGTTCGTATCTTAAATCTTAATGGTGCTTCCCGTTCAAAGAAAGAAAAACCTCTAGATCTGGCGGCAAGTCCCATGCGCGGTGGAATCAAGTGACATACTAGCTACGTGACACAAGCTTATGTTTTTTTAATCTTAGATCGAAGCAAGTCCCATGGGGTGTACTGCTCGTCGCCGTCCTCCTGGCGACGGTGGCGGCGGCCGACTGGGACTGGCTCGACGGAAGATGCCTAAGCTGGTGCGAGAGCACGAAGACGGACCCTGACGAGTTAGAAGAGTGCAAGCAACTGTGCGACTACTGCTGGAACGGCAAGTGCAAAGGCCGAGGTCCGCCGGGCGGGACGGAGTATTACTGCCTTATGGAGTGCTCGGGATGGCCAGGGAATCTCCAGGCGGATGACCTCGCCGGCGCCGGTGGTGTCCGCACGGGCAGCTCGGAGATGGCAGCGGCGGCGGAGGCGGAGGCGTAGCTAGCTGGCTCTCGACGTGGGTGTTGAGCTAGCATATGCAACGCTCTAGCTACGATCGAGTAAGTTCCAGTGATTTGATCAATTCCAGGTGTTTCTCATAGTAGTTCATGCGTCGTGTATGTGTTGTGTTTGGTGTCATGCGTGTCACTGCTAGCTCCTGTTTGTACTTTTGTAGTAATACGTATTCAAAGCCATATGTACCGTACTGTGGACTACCGGTATGTCGTAGGAATTTGGCGCGATCGATCGAGGTGTATCAGTGAAGACATTACTTTACAGTCTATTAAGTACATGCCAAAGTTCTTGTTCGTATCGTATATGTGTATGTGGGTCTAGTGATTCGTGGCAACACTCAGTGATTTTAATTTTGATGGTGCTCGTCGAATGCTGAGTCTTGATAATCATGGTGAAAACGGTAGGCCTCGTTTTAATTTGTTGTGCCCGGTTGTGATGATTTCTTATTGAATACATTGTTTGGAGAGTTCAGATTTTCTTCTGTGGGAAAACATACAATTTCCGGTTGGGCGACGATTTCACTTCTTTGGAGTATCGCTTTTCGAGAATCTCGTCTATAGTTTTAGGTTTTGTTTTGGTGGTTCGGCTACCGTGCGAGTAATTGATCACTGTAGCGGAATATTTTTCTCTCTTCTTTTTATTTTTTTAGTTGTATGCATTTTTTATGTCTTGAATAGTTCTATAGTTTTAAGGAAGTGGCTTCCACGCTAAGTTTATTTGCTTGCAAAAACCTAAGTTTTGGTAATATCATAGGTAGTTTTGAAACCTTCTTAGAAAGGTTGTTGTATAAAAAAACAATTCCTTATAACTGTTAGCACCCTTTTTTGAGAGGTAACCGACTCAGTGAGAATAGCCCGTTGAAAAACTGGAGACTCAGGTGGACGCACCTCATTTTGAGCCAGATTCAGGAGGTGCCTGATGGTAGACCGGCTTAGGCGTGGAGGAGGGGTGCTACACCTAGAAGATATCAGAAGCCACACCAAGCCAAGCCAGACGCCCAAATTCTAGCCGGTCTGAGAAGATAAAGCGAGTTCGACTCCAACACGAAAGGATGAGGTGGCTCCATCAAGAGTTGATTCACACACTTGGGTTTGTGTCCAATACGAAGCCCGAGGATGTTTTACCTAGTTCTAGAGCTGAGTTAGACTAGGATGTTGACAGGGCCGGGCCGGCAAAATCTGAGGCCCTGTTCAAAACTCTAAAATGGGGCCCTATCTCACGCGAAATCTGAACTAAAAAATAATTCTAATGTATATGACATAATATTTACATAACAATTGGATATAGAGAATCATACCTATTTAACTCCAAGTTGCATGACATTGTCATTTTTTGGGTTCTTTGAAATGAAAATTTTAATGATATTCTCATAATCAATCTTCTCCAACACTTCGCTCTGAAGTGATGTTGTTGCCAAATCATTGAGTGCCAAATCATTGAGTCTTTGTTGAAGTACAAGCGGGTAGAAGGATCAACCGACTATTACCGGATGAAACATGTGATGGTTCTTTTCTAATAAACCCGTCCATAACACCTTTTTGAGATTTAATTAAATTATGTTCTTTTTCTTTTCTCTTGCGCTTCTGGGAACCGGACTCATCTTTCCCATGACGATTCAAAACTTTATTATTGAAACACAAGATAGAAAAGATGAATAAAATAAAATTGAAGTAATACGGTATCAGATATCAATTAGAGATTATGCGTCAGTGTGTTACAATTAAATGAACCGTCGCACTCACCTAGTCTCGTGACTTATCCCGTTGAACTGCTATATTGTAATGTTTGATCAAGGAGGCAAGAATCAATCTCTAACTCTAAGGATCCCTGCCAGAAGTTAACTAAGAATTTAGTATTTAGAAATTAGGAGTATGAGCCAAAGTTAACCAGAAAAGAGCCAGCGGCAAGCTACCTGTTTTGCCGATCAGCCGATCAACTAAAGAAGAGGGGGTGAGGAACTGTGCGGACTCGCGGTCTCGGCGTGTCGCCCGTCGCCGGCAATCTGGAAGCCTGTATGGGATCGATTTTATTTGTATTTTGACATGTATATGTTGGGATCGATTTGCTTGGCCGTTTGGGTCTTTCGTGTTCTGTTCGTTCTGGAGATACGCAACCCGGGGAATCGCGAAGGGCCGTTTCGTGGAAAGTCGCGAGCGGTTCACACGGAGTCGCGGACCTGCGACGCTTGACTCACGCGGTAGAGAGGCCTGGCAGGAATCGTTTTTCACCACAGTCCACACAGGTAAGGAACAACTATATATAGGCCTATAGAAAAAATTGGGCCCCAAATATTCATGGGCCCTGTTCCGGCCGCACATTTGGCACAACTATGGGCCCGGCCCTGGATGTTGACATGTAAGCGTGTAGAGATATCCAAAAGTTGTACGGCAAGACCAGCCACACCATATATATGTAAGGGGCGTGGCCGGTTGAAATCAAGCAAATAATCGACATATATCAATACAATCTATTTTTTACCCTCCAATCCTTGCTTATTACTTTTTTCTCCGGTGAGTTCTCCTACATCTCGCCGGCTGATCAATAGTTTAACTCGGAACGGTCAAATCGGGCGAGTTTGACATATAGTCGCCGGAACCTCCGACGAGGTCCCTCGCGAAGAACTCGGGCTTCAGGTCACAAAAGAGTCAGCTTGATGTCTTATGTATCGCGTCGTAAGCCGAACTTCAACGACGTGAGTTGCTGCGTATCTCCCACGGGCCATGGGTAAACGAGAACGTGTCCGTGTGCTAACAAAAACCATGTGTTCAAGTTCGTATGAACACTCAGCTCACAAATTCATATGCTTTCACCGTCATGCCATCGACATGCATCCTTCCAACATATCCCTTTCCTCGAAATTGATTTCCATGAAATCAAATACATTCTCAAGTTTCGTGTGGCCTCCCTAACTATCTGTGACCATGGATACAACTATTTGAATTGATTAACACTCTTCAGAGGTTGTACATTTTACCAACTAGATGTGATAAGACCATGATGTCAGCCACATCTTGCCATACAACGTGTATACGATATAAGTTATAAATACAAACAGTAGATAGACCGATGGGTTGGGGAAAATAGGTATCTGAACACAAGGGCATCTGCCCCATATTTAAAAAATTGCATTTCACATGCGGTTTAAATTATCTAAAAATTCCTAAATAAATTTTTATGTGTACATCTCCCCTAAATATTCGCGCGGCATAAAGTTTTACAAAAGAATGACTTTTTATTTTACCTCCGCAAAAAAGAGAAATTTGATACTGGAAAAATACTTTTCACATGACATTCTTTTGTCTTTTTACACAGACCAAAAAAATAGTTGTTTTTCGGTGAAACTTTCTACGTTCATATAGAACATGAATATGTAAGTCCGCAATTTTTTCGAAATTTTCTACCATTTGGAAATAGGTTGCACACTCGATGGGTTGGTTCCTTTAACATCACAATGTCTCCTGACACCTTGATACAAGCTACCCCGTAATTATAGGATTTCCGAAGACATGCATATTCAGTGAGGTCCCCATCGTTGTACCCGGTGGGACATAAGGAGGCCCCATTTCAAGATATGAAGTCAGTCTCATTCACGTCATAGTGGACAATAGTCTTTATCACTTGCGGATTCAACTCTAAAATGAACATATTACTAAGCTAACCCGTTCCATAGTGGGGTAATATGGTCATTGTTGTGTGTCGAAACGCGGACACCAGGGATGCCAGGCACACCCTGATTGTTCGGCGGGGTGGCGCGTGGTGCTTCGGACTCGGTTCCCGGGAGAAGACGCAAACACACCAAAGTTTTACCTAGGTTCAGGCCGCGTTGCCGCGTTCCCCGGAGCAGGTTTCTCGCCGGAGACGCACCAAGACAGTGGCCACATTTTTTAGACAACACTGCTAAGCTTTATTGATCAAATAACATGTTTACAGGAATTTGAAAAGAATCACGTGGAACACCAAGCCATAGGTGACAATGCAACAAAAGCAAGCTTGGGCCAGTAGAAAGAATTGTCAAATATGCATAAGTAGTGGGCCATTTGCTCTTGACGGGCTGAAATAATAACATATTTCTATGTGAAAGTCAGAGGAAACAATGGGTCACGGTCCAATATGATCAACCAGACCCTCCGCCTATGCTGCTCGACCTTCCGTCTAACCAATGAATGGAAGCGCGAGTATTTTACTCCATTGATTGAATCAAGTGGAGTACAACATGACAAGTTTTCAGTTTTTTATCTCACTTATTATTGAAGAGAGTGGGTGTACTGGATGCCAGGGGAAAGCACGAGCCCATGGCAATCAAAACCTGGAACACCGTGTGCAAACGTCCATCGGCCGGACCGGATCGATGCACGCGTGGCCACGCAAGGCATGCCGCTTCGACACCGCTAGCTTCTTCCACGTCTAGATACGTCCGTCGCCGTGTCCCCTCGCCGCGAGATAAATACACGGCGTCGTATCGCCGGCCTACGCCCATCTCATGCGATGTGCTAGTACTTCTGCAAGCTATAGCTGATAGTAGTCGTGCGTCATGGTTTCAGAGCGTAAGAGCGGCGTCGCCGTGTGGTGTCTCCTGCTCGCCGCCGTCCTCCTTGCAGCGGCGGCGGCGGCCGACCGTGACTGGCCCAGCAAGAAATGCGTGAGCTGGTGCGAGAGGAGCAAGACGCACCCCGACCAGCTCGTACTGTGCAAGCAGATGTGTCTGTATTGCTGGTTCGACAGGTGCAAAGGAAGATACATCTCGGAGTCGCAGGATGTGCTTTGTCTCATGCAGTGCGCACGGTGGCCAGGGATTCTTCGGGCGGACGGCGGCGGCGTACAGGCAGGAGGCAGCGGCGGCGGCGGAGGTGTAGCGAGCTAGCGCCGCTGGCTCGTGCGTCGATGTGGGTCGGTGCATGTGCAACTCTCTATATAATCGAATAAGTTGAGTTGGTTCCAGGTGTTTTGTCCGAGTCATGTTAGAGTAGTTAGCTAGTTTCATCGTGTTCGTGTATGTGTTGGTGTTTAGGGTGTCATTTTTCTTACCAAACGAATATATTAATACCGGATGCTGCTACACAGTGCGCGGGCACAAATCGGTCTTACGCGGTGCCCCACCCGAAAATGGAAAGTAATGGAAAGTAATTAGACATCCGTCTCCGCGTGCGCCAAAAACAGAGTATTGGTCCCCCCTCCTTTACCTAGTGAGCGGAGCGCCGTTTTACCCTCGGCTCTCCAAATGTCAATCCTTTCCATGACTTTTGTTTCCCCTGTTTGGCATATGGCTACCAGCCTACCATGGCAGGAGAAACATAGTCGTTGATAAGTGGAATAAACCCAAGAAAGACCAAACTGGAAAAAATACATCCACATCCCGCGACTAGCAAAACCCAAGGATGCATCTGCCACCTCCTTCGTTCATTTTTGTATACATTTCCTTCTTTGCATCTGCTTCCTCTCTACACAAGAACAACATCCAGATATGCAAAGTATGTTCTTTCCAATTGCAACCCAGTACATATGCAAAGTATGTTCTTTCCAATTGCAACCCAGTACATACGAGATGTATAAAACTGATGCCTGAAGCATCATGATAAGAACTCGTACACCCCCAAAGATCAAACACATGGTTCTTAATCTACCGAACAGCTAGGTAAAATATATGTAGTTGGTGGCCTCGAATTACATCCCGGAATTGACATACTACATCTTGTAAAATATTCCGGAGGTAAAGAACGAGAGTTGTTGAAACTAGCATATTGGAAGATTAATCTGCCAAAATTAGCTACTATATAAACTAAATGTAGTTGGCAAAAAATATATCTCAGACTGTCATACGTATAAGAACTACATTTTGTTTCTGGATCCTCAAAAGGAAAAGTACATGTTATGTGTTAGAAAACTACATCCTTATCCTCAAAAAGTACGTCTCACACACTGATCTTCACGCAAAAAATATATCTCACAGACATCAAAAGTACATGATATACACTTGAAAACTACATCTCGATCCTCAAGAAAGTACATCTCATGCACTTCAAAACTATATGCTAAATCTGCAAGTTTCCATAAATTACATTTGAAACTACCTAAACTTGATCCTATCAACTTGAGAAACTACATCTTTTTTTTTTTTTGAAACTTGAGAAACTACATCTAACACTGAACTAAAAAGTAGAAAGTTACTTCTACAGCAATCATCAACACTAAAAATTACATCGTGAACAATCGTGAACAAGTACTTTACTGATCTCACAAAAAAAGGTGACATACTCAAAATGGTGTCCCGGTCAACTATGTATGAAAAAAGTACATCACGGACTTGATAAAACTACATCCCCACCAAATTCAAAACTACAGGAGAACAATTACATCCTAGATATTACATGTAGTTGGTGATCTCAAATTATAACCTGGAATTCAAATACTACATCTTGCAAAATAGTCCAGAGAATACCATGTCCTATATAAACTACATTCTATTAAGCAATCCACCTAAACACATGCTGATGCTACGTCAGTTTTATGTGAACAAAAATACATACTAACTGGGGAAATTACATCATGTAGTGCAGTTGTACAGGCAAAGGATGTAATGGAATATCTATAGTTGAACTAAAAGTACATTACATGTCAAGTTTGAGTAAACAAAAATACATACTAACTGGAGTTACATCATGTATTGTATAGGCGATGGATTTAATAAAACAACTATAGTTAAACCAAAACTACATTCACATGTCAGGTTTATGTGAAGAAATACATACTTGTGAACAAATACATACTACTGGGGAAATTACATCCTGTTTTGCAGCTGTACATGCAATGGATGTATTTAAAACATCTATAGCTGAACTAAAACAGCTATGAAAATTGTATTTAGTCTGAGCAAATCATCCGTTAAAATGAGAAACACGCTGAGCCAAAACTACTGATCAAACAACCGTCAACATCCAGCAACACATACTAGTAGCACTGAATCAGTTGGAACCATTCGAGTATCAAATGCAGAAGACAAAAAGAGAAGGAAGCAGTAGTACCCATACAGGACTCCGGAGTGGGCTGCCAGTCCTCCTAGAAGACAAATACAGTAAGTTCCATCGCTACGCTAGATTGCTAACAGCGCCATCTAGAGCGGGAGAGTAGTGGCCAGGCCTGCTCTGCTTGTTCGCTGGCGTCCGTCGGCGCCGTCG